>CM032805.1:17507590-17537590 GCA_019155185.1 Beaufortia kweichowensis | reverse complement strand
ACATGATGTTTTACTGCTAAATACACAAATATAAATGTCCAGTAAGGCCAGAATCATACATCTCCTAAACACAGACACTGATGCAGCAGCGTTTTATTCTCTTTAAATATGAGCGAGAGAGACGATTACAGGCAATTCTCTCCAGAATATTCAACAATTGGGTAAAACATGGATGATTAAGTGTGGCTGTCAGACGGCGTTTGAGGTTAAATGTGACTGTGGGGAATATTTGATGAAGCTGAAATCTAATCCACGACTGTAGTAAAGAGGATGATGTGTGCTGTGAGATGCTCTGTTACAGCAGAACATCCTCATGATGTACCTACACACAATAAACCACATATAACAAGAGTGTCACGCACTGCAACACACACACACACACACACACACACACACACTCTCTTACACACACACACACACACACACACACACTCTTACACACACACACACACACACACACACACTCTCTTATACACACACACACACACACACACACACACACACACACACTCTTACACACAGACACTTACACACACACATTCACTCAGACACACATACACACACACTCTTACACACACACACACACATACACACACTCTTACACACACACATTCACTCAGACACACACACACACACACACACACACATACACACACTCTTACACACACACATTCACTCAGACACACACACACACAGGTATGATTCTTACCGTGTAACACGCGCACACACACAGGAGTGAATTCAACATGTCACAGTTCAGGTAAAGAAGCGTTTGTTATTTATTTATTTATTATAAGCACAAACACGTTTATTTCTGTGTGATTTATGATGATTACAGATGCACACAGGTGTGTGGGTTGTTTTCTTTATATTTTGACACATGTTGTATGTCATTTGTGTGCTTTGTGCTGCACACACATAAAGAAGAAGCAACACAGTATTTCTCTTTCTTCTCTCTCTGTGTGTTTCTCTCCTCACAGAGATGATATCAGAAAGGTTTTCTTGTCAGAGGCCGACACCAGACTCAAGACTAAAAATACATCCGGCACATCAAGGTGAAATTCCAATTAAGACACAAGCACTTCATCATTATTCCACTTGGCCGATGATTATCATCTGACATTTTAACACACGCAAACAACTTGATATATATTCTGCCACTTTCTTGGCGAGAGGAAGAATGCAATCGTGCAATTATCACTTCAAGCCATCAATCATTGAACCTTTTCTTTCAAAGATTGAAGCAGTTTTCATCATGTCATAATAAGAGACGGTCAGATGAGACGCTGTGATCACAAATGTGACCGGAGAAGAGCTGTAAAACACAGAGCTTTTGGCTGTTTGAAGGATAATTTCACTTCTTCTCCTGGAGGTTAAACTGCTTTTGAGCTTCAGAAATATGTGTGTGTTTCTTTAAATCTGGACTGTATTATAACCCACAGACTGATTTACAATTTTATAATTCAAATTTTATTTTTATAGCACTTTTTTGTTGTGTTATTTCAAAGCAGCTTTACATGAAGAAAAGGAAACCTAAACTTTGAACCATGATGATTCAGATGTTTTATAGATGTTATTATCTTTGTTGTCATTTACCACAGCAAACGTTTTCAGCTCGTCTCTGAGTTTGTGAACAGAGATAAGAAACACATTTACAGTGATGTATAGTGCTGTCATGAAAGATTGTGTTCTGTTGTGTTTAATGGATCTGTAGCTCCAGTTTTGAAGAATTTAGAGACCGAGTTGTGCAGAAACAAAACAACAGAAAGTCAGATTAACATAAAAAATTACACCTTATTACCATGAAAAACAGATCTTAAATCAAAGGTTTTTATCACACTGATAGTTCAGATGGTGTTTAAAGTATTTGTTTGTGTTTAAATCATGATTTTTCATAGTCAGATAGTGCTTGTTTTCATTCATAACAGTTCATATTCCTCATAAATGAACACATGAACATTATAATAACTATTTGATGTTCTTTATAGAGTCATCTCTTCATCATTTGTTGGGTTTTATTGCTTCTGCTTTGTGTTTTTTAATTCACAGAAATCCTACAATGTTAAATCTCATAAACATGTTCATTTTTGTCACATTAATAACACATGAATATTTCCATTTTTAAAACAGATCGTCACATCACTCAACAGATTTTCTTTATTTTTTTCTGGTATTGTCAAGAAGAGATGACTCTTTAAAGAACATCAAATAGATATTTTATTTTAATTTTCATGTGTTCATTTATGAGGAATATGAACTGTTATGAATGTGAAAACAGCACTTTATCTGACGATGAACTCGTGTATATTTTCATATATATATATATTTTTATATAACTTGATATTTTTCTGATGTCTGAACAACGGGACTAAAATATAAACAGATGATTCAATATACTGATAAAAACACATTCTATAAGAAATTTTTCTTTCAAACTTTGGCTGAAGATGTCGTGTAATACTGTAATTGCTCTGTGAATCACTGAAAAGAATCTTCACCTTTTTTACATGTTGCATATTCTCAGTGTACACGTGTGGTTCTGATTCTGAGTTTTATGAAGTGTATTTATTGATCAATGTCTTTATGAAAATAATCCATAATTTTTCTATCAGTCTGAATGCACTCTTGACTTTAACTGGTGTTTTTCTGTATAACATAAAGAAGAAATTCACCTTTTTGTTTGATTTTAACAGTGAAGCATTAAAGTTTCATCTTTCATTTAGTTCCTCTCTGCTGCTTTTTGATATTCACTGTCACACAGAATTTACAATGTGCAGTGAATAAATCATACGTCAGGAAGTGGAAATCCTCATTTAACAGCAGATGGCAGAAGACATCTTAAAGTCAGATGTGTTTTCTCTTCTGTATGGAAGAATAAATGAATCTACTGTAAGACTTTAGATCAGAGCTGTCCTGAATGATGATTAATCTCATATGTGTGTTGTTTTCACAGTGCTGTACACATGAAGAATGTTAAACAGACACATCAGCGTGATCAAACATGAAGCTGAAGGTCAGTATTACTGCAGACAGATGCTGGACTGTGAGGATCAGAATACATGATGATGATGACATCCCATAGAAAAGGTGTTTTTTTGTGTAAAAATACATATTGACAGATAAATGTTAAAAAGAGTTATCAAAATAACTATTGTATTTTAATTTTCATGTGTTCATTTATGAGGAATATGAACTGTTATGAATGTGAAAACAGCACTTTATCTGACTATGAAAAATCATGATTTAAACACAAACTAATGCTTTAATAGAGACCTCACATTTAAACCATCTGAACTATCAGTGTGATGATAAACATTTAAGAAAAACTTTATTTGTTTATGGTACGATTGACATTTACATGGATTTATCTTTATGACAGTTCAACATGTCAGTGCATCAGAAGTCTTTCCCTTTGCTGAAAATTCACTGTCTTTTATTTTTCATAATTATTCTCTGACTCATACTTACTGGGGTCACATTTACAGGAAAGTACTTTTAGAGGAACTCTTAAATTATTCTTAATGGTTAAAGTCTCTGCCTACATTTTCTTCTTGCTTTTACTCATGAAATGGAATAGAGAAGTAAGAGTTCTTCCTGAAAATAACTCTACAATCATTTACAGTTACATTACATTTATGCTTTTATTCATTATTCGTGACCTTTTGTACATGAACAACATGCATGAATCACATTTTATACTTGACCAAATATATTTTATTGTGTAGATGTGAGCGCACAACAACAGATCTGCTGTAATGAAGAGTGTGAAAACGGCGAGATGACTTTAAGAACGCTGGAGGCGTTAGATATTCTGCTTTGAATTACCGAGCGACTGCCAGAGAGCCGTAATTGGTCACCGCATGAGAAACTGCGATGGATTGCCTAAAAGGGCCAATTGTGTTTAATTCAGGAGACGAGAGAAGCACAACTGATTACTTTTGTCTTCCATTATCTCACACAAAACCGGGACAAGACATCCTGAATGCAAATGTAATTCCTATTTGTGTCAAAACAGAGGAATCCTTCCCACCCCAGTTTAATTTCAGGTTTAAAATGTAAATGTAGCCTAGATCTATTTGAATATATTTGTATTCATTTATTACAAACGAGTGAATATGGGAACAAACTGTATTGCAGGATTTTCTGTTGACTTCTGGGCATAAAACTGCAAAAAGTTAAAGAAAAGTTAGAAAGTGTTTAAAAACGTGTCTCTGAATGAATTGCAGATCTGTATCTTTATCTACATTTATTTTTCAAAAAGTGACCCTTCAATTCATTTAATATTCTATAATACCATGTATTTTATACAGTAGATTTCTTTTTTTTCTTTATCTTTTTACTTCTTTTCTCAAAATGAAAAGCACTATAGAAATAGTTTTACATTTCATTGAGGGAAATTTGTTAATGGAAAGCATTCAGTGTTGAAAATATCTATATTAGGTTTAACCTTTAACCTTAAAACAAAACTCTTAAACCAAATGATTGCTGAGCAGGTTTTAAATGTATTAAACTTTTATTTTCTTGTTAATAAGTTTAATAATCAGACGAATGGAAAATACATTTAAAATTGAGAAACTGAGAAAAAAAAAGTATTCTTCAACAAAGTTCAAGTAAATTCATTGTATTCTTTATGTAATAGTGTTTAACACTTGAAGTCTCCTAATGTTCGTCTTGGCTTTGGATAAAAGCGTCAGCTAAAGGTAAGTGTTTCAATACTGCTTGGGACTTAAACTAGTCAAATGTTTTTTTGATAAGACTCAAGAAAAATAATTTATTAACATTTACATTTACATTTATTACAATATTCAAAAAACAGCACTTTATCTGACTATGAAAAAATTATGACAAATTCTCATAACTATAAAGAAACAAAAAAAATGTAAAAAAAAAAAATCTATATTATATTTTAAAAATACCTAAAAATGGGAGAAAAAAAAAAAGGATATAACTGATGATGAATAAACTGATGATGTCATTTATATTATTTTGTTTTGAAATCTGACAAAATCAGTTTACAGTTCAGTGGTTGATATTAAAACAATATCGATATACTTGCAGAGGGAAAAAAAGCTTTATTCACTGAAGGTGTCTGATCATCTGACATCTGTTCTGATGTTGTAAATGTCTCTGATGTTTGTGTATATTCAGTATTCAAACACAACTTTACACAGCTCATATCATAACATAGAATAATAAAAATGATGTAAAAGTATTCATTAACATCTTCACACATCACAACATTATCATATGAATAACTTTTCTAAATAAACTTCTATAAACAGCAACGTGATAAAATGACAGAGATGAGCTGAACTCTTATGTTGTGAGTTTAGAAAGATGAATTTCTCAGCACGTAACAGGTGTGATTGCTAATGTTAATTGTTTTGGCAGCGTCACAGGCTCATAATGATGAAGATTTGTCAGCGGGCAGAACGTCAGAAGCGTTTGAGAAGTGAACAACACTGTTGTTAATGTTGATGTTTTACTGTTTTACAACAAAGCAGAAATGATGACAAAGAAGTCACTCCATAGCCATCCAGAGAGTCACTTACACACACATTCTTTGCAAAAAAAATGTTAATTTGTATAATAACAATTTCCTTTCACAAAAATGAGAATATATGTATGAAATCAGTGGACGTGACGCAGTCAAACCCACACAGTTTACTTTCTCTAATGCATTTACACATTAAGAGTTTTAATAGATTGTGTTTATGGTAATAATGTATTCATGCAAAAACACAATTGTGTTTAGTTTCCTCTGTGCAGAATATAAACAAGCACAGAAGTTTCTTTAAAAAGCCCAATGGATTATTATTAGACCCAAAGGATGTTCTCTTTGATTTCTTCTCTCAGATTGAAATGATGAATAATAACTAGAATTCAATTAGACATTGAGAATAAATGTGACGATCTGAATATGATCTGAGAGTCTGACACACGTCCAGCTCATTTACAGTCAGTTTCTCTCTTAAATCACACACGTCTCTTCACAGTCACACACACTTTATGACATTGTGCTGATCAAATATGGGGAAAAACTGTATAAACTACAGTTTCTTTATACACACGTAGGTTATATTTTAACCTAAAACCAACACATAAAAACACATTGTCAGAACTGACCAGACAAAATGTCTAAACCGAGTCTTGTAAACATCTAAACAGTAGAGTTGTGTGGTTTCTCTCTCCATTCCTCCAGGTTTAATGATGGAATATTACCACAGAAATGAAAATGTTGTGGATAAGTTCCTAGCGTGAATGAATCGAGAGGAACCTCCATCACACCGCTGTTATCACAGATGACACGAGACAGAGAGTGTTTCTGTAGTTCTCGTCTTTGCTGGACGGTGAAGATTTCACGATTCTCCCACCAGAATCTTCAACAGACCGAAAATATACAAACATGTGCAGTCAGAGAGTTTAAAAACATCAGACCATCTTAAGATTATTACAGCGAGCTCACCTGTCACCGTCTCTTAACATCTTCATCTGTTTTGCGATCAAACATGCGAAGAGCGGACCGGTGCGAGCGTCGGGCAGCGGTCGCTCCATCAGTCCACCCAGCCACACGTCAATATTGTTTGGATGTCCATAAACCTCCAGTATTTTCTCCACTAAAACATCACTGCCGACCGCTTTTATAAGATCCGCTTTAATTTCGAGTCTGTGATATCCACAGAAAGTCCTCCAGTCATTATAACCTGAAACACACAATCAGTGGTGCTTTCATCAGAAATGAGAAGGATGACGTCATCAGTGATTCTGTGATGTTGTATTGACCTGGTAAGGCATGATCTCGTCCTCTCTGTAGATTTAGAGATGACAGATCCAGAGCGTGAGGGATGTTGAGAACCAGCAGTTTCTCTGTTAACTCCTCCGTCATCAGATGATCTGGATTGTGAAGAGCAGCTGATTGACTCAGAAGACCCCTCAGGACCGGATCAAGACCACCTGCAAACCACAAAACCAGATGAGGATTCATAGTAACTTACAAGTAGATTTTTCACAAATATTTGATGAAAAATGAGCATGGTTTAACATATTAAGCAAGTAGGTATATACTCTATAACCTTACGCTGTATACATGTGTATAGCCTGTACTATTTCTACATGTTTACTTTATATTTACTGTAATAAAACCATAGTAAAGTGCTTGTACAGCTCAGGGTTAGTCTTTCACATACTGATGGATCGCTAGAATATCTTCAAGATGGATTTGTGGGATTTTCTCATTATAAGTTTGACCAAAATCACAAATACCGTCTTTACTTTCACTGAATGTTTAATTGTCATTCACCTAAAATGTGAAGACGTACAGTAAATCATCTGTTAGATGTGACCTGTGAATGATTGAAATCATCATGAATGGTAGACAAGGACGTGCAGTAATAATTAAACATTGACATATTAAATATTTCTGTCTCTTGTCTGGACGTGTCTGAATGAATCAGTCTAATAATGAAGCTTTGAATCTTTTATACGAGTAAAGAGAAGCAGACGGTCTGATGTTTAGACGTGACCTTCATCTGATGACGAGGATGGACAGGTTCATCATATTAAACCTTTGAAGGTTTTGTGTGAAGTACTTAAAGAAAGGAAACAACATATCCTGCGTTCAGAGATCCTTTTGAACGGATCAAACTCTAACGGTTCTTTGTTGTTGTCTGAATTCTTTCTCTGAGGTGTTTCAATGATGTTTCACATTTACACACACAACATTATTAGGTGTTTCAACATTCTGTCAAAGGTTCTTCAAGTGGACCAAACTTCAAGTGTATTTGGTACCTTCTTTGACGAGTCTCCACGGGCTGAAGAAAGTCTGATGAAGATCCACAGAAGAGAAGCGTTCATGTTCCTGAAAGCTCTCGTTTAGTCTCTTTAGTGTTGGGGAAATGGTGGCGTGGCCGAAGCGGAAGGCGGCAGTCGCAAATACGTTTGACACGGATGGATTTAAAGATTCGTCATAACCCTCGTACGGTCCCAGATGTTTGTTGAACATTTCTTGTCCGATGATTTTTGGAATATAATCCCTCATGGTTATAATCTGAAAAACAACAACAATAAGATTGATTCAATGATCTCGGTTTCAAAACCAAGTCCCTTCATTCTGAGACATGTGATGATTATCTACAGCTGTAAATGATGTCATAATGCTGATTTATGGTTATATTACAGGAGATTGTGCTCATTTGTTGTTATAGGTTTACTACAGGCTACTGGTTTACTCCTGCCGTCTAAGATACTGTAAATATATTCAGTCCGGATATAAATCATGTGATAAGTCTTATCTGTGTGTGAAATAACACCTGGACAAAGACTGACGGTTAAATATCATCTCTCTGTTCATGACGGTGTATTACAGTTCCCTGAGGAACACACGAGATCTGTCTGACGTGAGCCGGTTTCTTCTCGTTTTAATTGATGGGGTCCGGCCGGCAGCGTTTAACCTTAGAGATGCTTGTGAAAGCCATCAAATGTCTCTTTGATTCTGCTCACAGACGAGAGCCTTTAGATCTGATAATCCCAGTCCCGAGACGTCCCGCCGGGAATCATTCACACTCATCTATATCATGTTAATAGATTCCTGGTCAATACGGAAGAACCACATATTAAAAACAGCTGAACTTACATCAGTCTCTATATTAACTTACAGTCACGTGACAATAAACAGACTGAATGAATTTAACCAACAGGTCTATTGAGTTATTCATTATGTAAATTAAGTAAATGTCATAAATGACATTATCCCAGAGAACACTTATATACTGTGTTTTACATCAATTCAATAATGAAATCCATTATTTCACTACAATGAAGAGATGATGTTGTTATTATACTGCAGACAGGAAGTTCAAATCTTCTAGACACGAAATCTTTCATTTTAATGAATAAAGTAGATACAGTGAAACATTATGGAAAACAATGTCTTTATGGTTTTCATGTGAAATGATTCATGTCAACTCCATGATTAAACTAGTTGTTCTTGATCCGTCACTGCAGTGATGTGTGTTACCTGATGCAGCGCTCCAATGATTTTGCGTGTCTCCTGATAGATGACCTCTGACCTCCAGCGAGGGTTGAGACGTCTCAGGTGTTTGGCCAGTCGGTTGTGTTCTCTCACCCAGAGCGTGTGGAGGGCAGACAGGGGCAGAATCTCATTGACTCGACCGTCTCCGGCCACGAAACATTCGACCCGTTCACCCGCCGCCGAGCCGGGTCGCTGGACGCAGGCGGACGGGCCGCTCGTGACGGACGGCAGGAACTCTCTGCCGTTATCTATGTGTTTTCTGTTGACCGCCAGCAGGCCGTCAGAGCTGGAGAGATTTCTGAGTGTTTTCTCCAGCTGTGCTGAATGACCGTAGACCGTAGACGCGTCTATGAACGACGTGACCGAGTTCAGCTGTTGACGCTGTAAAGCGTGTCGTGAGACGAGCTGATCTGTGTTTAGACAGGCGGGTGAAGAACGAAAGAAGGGAAGACAGGATTTACCGCCAGACAGTTTGTCATTCCTGGAAATCTGTGAGAGACATAAATGAATTCATTAAAGTTGTGAGACTCTTTATTAATAGAGAGATAATAATGAATTGACATGCTTTTCTCATTGAAAATAAAACTGTCAAATGAAACATGACATTTACTCAAACTGATGTTCACATGAATTTATAAAGCACGGATGAATTTCATGCTTCAAACTAAATCTCCACTATCAGACATCTTCATTTGAGATCATCATCATCAGAACTGTATCAAGACTATGTTGATAACCAGCATAACAACACTGACATTTACACAAACCCTTTACAAATCTAAAAACGTGTGCGTGTAGAAACTACATTTGCTTAGAAATATAAAGAAGAATTGATCTGATCTATTCTATCCAAGTTCTAATCTAAACTGACTGAAAGAAATAACATCCAATCAGTTTCTGAGAAATAAAACCAAGTCCCGCCCTGAACTGTTTTCTTATTGAATATTCTGTTTCATTTGGAAAAGCATTAGAGACGGAAGAGTGTTGAATGACTTTCCTCTGGGATGATGAATCATATGAATCATCTTAAGTTCTTATATTAGTATGCAGTATACAGTGTGCACTGGAAGAAATAAAAACACTGTTTTGTGTATCTGTGGACGTCGTCTCGTTCCTTCAGGCTGCGGACGGAGAGATTCTCACAGAAACCCACTTATATTTAGATGAGCTATTGCTAAACCCTGAAGAATTTCCCAGCGAGAGTTTCTGCTTCACCAAAGATAAAAAAGTCATCAGTGACATATATAAATATATATATATATTCTTTTCAATTTCAGACACATTCACGGGTTTATATTCTCTGTTCTAAACGGTCCTGTGAGTCAAATCTATCTTCATTTATTTTGTTATGTTGTAATGTATAAAGAGTATAAAGATGGATATGATGACATCTCGAGTGTCTCACCTGAATTGGGAAACATGGATTTTCATTTTCACAGGTGTGAAGACAGTGAAGTCCGTCAGTAAATGTGCTTCTGCTGAAGCTCTGAGGTGTGAAGGAGATGTCATGATCAATGTACTGACCCCAATCCACCAACATCTGAGAATAAACATGATCGTTCAGAACCGCCACCGGCCCGCTGGAGACACGCATCACTTTCTCACTCACGTCACGAACCTTCAAATAGAAACGTGATAAACGTGTAGATGTTGTTATGCTTAATCATATGAA
Organism: Beaufortia kweichowensis; assembly: GCA_019155185.1. Lineage (NCBI taxonomy): Eukaryota > Metazoa > Chordata > Actinopteri > Cypriniformes > Gastromyzontidae > Beaufortia > Beaufortia kweichowensis. The sequence goes on along the minus strand of CM032805.1, from coordinate 17,526,887 downwards.
ACATGAGGAGAGAATGATGTGATATCTTTGGGTTTATGATCTCATTAAACCCCTCTGGCAGTGTTTGTTTACCTGATGAAAAGTCATTAAAAGAATCTAGTGATTAAACTTTTTCTGTGAGCTCTCGAGTGTCTTCAGTGTTCAGACAATATTAACACCGTTATCGACTGTTTCTGCAAAACTTATAATCATTAACCTAATTGGATATTTTGTTATTTAATGTCTTAATCTTGTGTTACCAGAGGAAGTTGAAAGCCGTTGTATGTTCGTCCGGTGTTCCAGCCTTTGGGTTGATCTTCATCATCCTCATATTCAGCTGGAAGCCATCGGATCAGAGCCGTGTTTACAGAACCCCACAACGGCTTCTGTCTAAATAACACACAATCATCATCATTACAGCCATATCAGACAAAACCCACTAAACGTATAGGGTTATGAACGGTTAAGAATATAATAAGTGTTTGTTTGAGATGTTGTGACAGGTCAGTGAGTTTTCTTTCAGCTATTTCATCATTTTACAGATAAATGCTAAAGCAGATCAAGAACATGAGGATCACCGAGACGGAGGAAACGTTTCAGCTTTAACAAAAACAAAAGACATGAGAATACTGGAATAGATCAAAGAGACTGATGAGATGAAACTCATTGAAGAGAAGAAGTTTTTATATCTATAGTGGATATACTGTAACTTTAGCATAATCAACACAAGGATATCTGAGTCATTCATCCAGATGACAATCAGTTCCTCTTTTCTTTGAGAATTAACACCCATCACCTTCTCATTCCTCTACATCACCTGACGTCTGTCTCGCCCCGTCACCTCCATTATTCACACTTATCAACACACGTCCACGCAAACCACAAAGACGAGGAGCTTCTCACAGACACGATAGACTTTCACTACGACAGACTTTTACAAAGAAAGAAGGAGATTTAGAAATCTCACTGTTGTGTTATTAAGGTCTTCTCAGGTGTTTTAGAAGCACAAGTCATTAAGTTTTGTAATGGAGATAAAGGTTTGGATTGTGATTCAGCATGACTCTCTCGGATCCTTCACCTGAATGTATTTTTCTCTGTGTTATTCTCAGCTAGGCAAAAATAGCTCATTGACTAAAAAACAAAATTACATCCACTTTAACAAGACAGACTTTAAATTTTACACACACACACAATACAAGTGCATTAAATGATTTTTGAACCTGAGCTCTTAAGAGTCAGCGGTACAAACAAGAAACAAAATAAACAAAAGTAAAGAGAAAAATTACACTGTGAATAAACAATAAAATCATCCGATCTGAGGGAAAGATGCTGAAAATAGTATTTAATGATGTTATCTGCTGCTGTTATTTGTGATGTTCTTCTGACTAAATGAAATATGTTCTTATATGAATATGAATATATTTCAGATTGATCTGTGTGTGCTTCCATATTCTTCTTCTAATGTTTAGTGATATTTTCATCTGGTTAAAGCCGTGACCCGTCTGAACATGTCTCGGGTCATCTCATCATATCAGCCGTATGCTGATGATCACAGAACACCAGACATTTTGTGTTGACTCTCTCTCTCTCTCTCTCTCTCTCTCTCTCTCTCTCTCTCTCTCTCTCTCTCTCTCTCTCTCTCTCTCTCTCTCTCTCTCTCTCTCTCTCTCTCTCTCTCTCTCTCTCTCTCTCTCTCTCTCTCTCTCTCTCTCATGGATAAATTATTAAGATGTGAGTCAGACATACCTGTTATTACAGATTCCTGAGATACTGCGGTATTTTTCTTCACCGCTGCAAGTGGTGAGATGAGAAACACGAGGACATCCGGACAGGTTAGAGATCAGCTTCACGTCCTCCACAGAGAGAAGATCTTAAAAAGAGTTCATGTGTTCATTACAAATGCAAAGATCACATCTGACATTTAAAACAGCCCAGCGAGTGAATGTTTTATTCATATGACTGTACTTCATTGACCTACACATATACTGTTTACTGTACGGTGAATTCAGGTGAAATGTGGTAAATATAGACCTCATTTAGATACATAAAGATTCGTTTTTCCATTATGGTTCTTACCTTGTTAACTTAAAGTACCAGATAAAAAAGTCACTTAAATTTGGTTATATAATGTGTTTTTTGGATGGTATATACTGATAAATATTTTGTAATCATGCACACCATACAGTTTAGTTTTCAGGTAAACTGGGATATCCCTAATTCATAAATCTGCATCTTCTGTAGAAATTTTAATAACACACATTATACATTTATATATGAAAAACAAATGTATATAAAAATCTTCAAGACGTTTTGACACTTAAGTCACATTTAAAACTGTATAAATGTTAGAAGAAATATAAAAACAGGAATGGTGGTATATCTGGGGTGAAGCTGATGTATATGAAGTTACATGTGTGTCTATCATCATTAACCATCAACATGCTCCTGGATTTACTAGAAATCAAACTAAAAAACAGGGTTATATATAGTTAAACCATGACATAATCACAAATGAACCAAGTTCTCATACCATGATATCTGTGGTACAAGAAGGACATAAAGAATGTGGAATCTCTTGTGTGTGTTTTTAGCGCTGTAAGTAAAGTTTTATCATTTAAAACCTTGTTTTAAAGAGTTCCTCTTTCAATAAATCCTCCTTACATGCATGAACAGTTTTTAGAGTCGACTCACCAGACACAGGAACGTCTCTCTTATGTCTTTTGTTTGCTTTGTCCTTTAAGAGCCGTAACGTCATCTGAAAGATTTCTGCAGCTTTAGAGATGTCTTGAGTTTCTGAAGCAGCCCGTCTGGAGAACATGAACATCTGTTCAGGAGACGATGGAGAACGTGACCTGCTGCACAGACACATACAGCATCATCTCTGCTGTCTAACACATACTGTATGATTATAGATGAGTGTTTACCTCACTGCATTGATCATCATGTTAAGACTCTCTTGGAATGAAGATCTGATCAAGTTCTCAGACATCGTTCGTCTTCCTGAGAACATCAAATATAAGAATTATAAACAAATAGATAGATTGCTAAAAAAGCCCCTTGCAGACGTCTCTGTTGAGAATAAACCTCATGTTGTTGTTTCATATAAAGGTCTGTTTTCTAAATGTTAATGGACAGCTCGAGCTCTTCAGAGATGTTGCATCTAAAATGTCAAATATTCTGATTCTGCTTTGAGATTATTGTTAGATCTCCAGGGTGGGTTTATAAATACGGGATATATTTTGATGCTTTGGTATTCATGGCGTCTTAAACTCAATGTTGGCGGAAACGTCCCCGTTTCACCTCTGATTATTCCACCCGCACAAGCGTATTAAACCCGGAGAGGTTTCCCTGTGGGGTCAGACAACATAAACAGATGCAAAGAGGAATCTGCTGACAGAAATAATGAGACACGTAACACATCTCCCAATACAAGCAGATGCACACTTTAAAGAGTCGAGGTGTCCACCATCATCTGACCTTTACGATTATGTGTCGAGACCCGTCATTTCTCAAGAAATGTCCACTGGGGCCACCGCGGGAGATATCATTACACAGATGTGCTCGACAAGTCAAGTCTGGAAATGTTCAAACTAAATGTCAGCAGGTGGAAAATAAGCTGTAATAAATCTGTCAGCAGCTGTTGCTGATGTTAGAAAGAGACGCTGAAAACATGACAATTCATTAGAAATAATTGACATCGTGTGTTACAGAACATCATCTAGCTCTCATTAAAGTGTGAAAAGAGTTTTAACGTACGCTCACACGAGTCTGTGCTCATACACAAAAGACTGAAGAACGTCAGGACGGAGATCAAACACATCATAATGTCACCTGAAAGAAAAGAAACATTTCACTGCACTGTGTTGTGTGTCATGACGCTACACATGATCTACATGTTCAAATACTTGTATATAGGTGTATAATGCATGACTTTATCATATAGACATACAGTACAGTGTATATATAATAATAATAATAATAATGATGATGATGATGAGATGTTCATACCTGTCTGATGTGTTTCTGGTGGTCTGTTTGGATGTCTCTTGGTCTCATGTGTTTTGTGAGTGATCTGAACAGGGTTTTTGCCCTCAGGACACTTGTGTTGCTCTGAAGCGTGTCGTTCAAGTGCCTCAACACAAGATCATGTCAAGCATCTGTCAGCGCTTACAAATCCTCTTCATCTGCTCACAAATAAATGTAAAAGCTTGATTCTACATCAAATATGACATTCCATGAGATACATGAGAATTATTCAAAAAACGATTCTATAAGACACGATTAAATTTACAGTATGAAATGAAGAATGAGATTTGAGAGCTACAGTACAGAGAAACATTCATTCAAAGCATTTAAAGTAAAAACAAAGATCAGAAAACTCAACATCATCTGTTGTGTTTCACAGAATAACATCAAACAGATCTGGCACAATATATGTAAAAAAGTCCATTAATATTCCCAAACATACAACTCATATATTCAATAGTTTGACTATATCAGATACTCTGTGTTTATAAGAATGATCATTTGATTCATAATGGAAGTAAATCAATCTATTAATCTATATTAAGCCCGTAAAGATACACAATGACTAGATACAGGGAAAAACAAGATCACAAATCCAGAACATTCAGTCTGAAGACCACAAACATACATCTTTAGCCCAAAACCTAATCCTATAACCATAGATTAAAACTAAAACTGAAAGGAACTGATGGGTGAATAACAAGAAGCACATTTTTCTTTATTACATGAAGAGATAAAAAACAAAAGAGAAATCATTTCTTTAGTGAATGCTATAATATAAAGTATATAATGAGACATAAAGAATAACTCTCCAGACTAACGTCAATGATACGTGTGACGTAAAGGAGGAGATCCAGAAACACTTCACAATGATTGAAGAGCTCTACAGATGAGACGGTCTGTGAATCCATCACAATCTCATAAAGATCTTCTGTCTGTGGAGTTTAAATCACGGGTGTTTCTTTTCTGAGAGTCACTACTTTAGAATTCACTCGAGCGAGCCGTTTTTCATCCCAGCGCTTCAGATACGCCTGTTCTTCAAAGCTTTGTGTTGTCGGCTCTCTCACTGTCTCTAACACCACTCGCCTGATTTACTGTAAAGTTTTCTCAATGACATTTTGCTTTATGTTGTTTCTTCATCTGAATAACAAATCATGCATAAAGTTTAGAGAAACACAGAATTGTTTAGTGATCTTACAGTTCTTTTATTTGAAAAATAACACCAAATAAATCAGTAGATTAAGGACAGTTGAACAGAAAATGTCATTTCTTGGTGAGATTGATGGATTAAACAACTAGAGTTGAGAGACAACTATCAATACTGACTTTAAAATATGATCTATATATACAGATATGACTTGACATTTAGTTCTGTGCTAAATGAAAAGGTTGTTGAAGAAAACATAAAGCGTGAAATGTTAAAAGAACAGTAAAAGTGAAATAGTTTGGTTGATATTACAGCTGGAAGTTTCACCCGTTTTGACCCGTGATTGGTTGAATTTCGTTCATGCATTAACTCATAATGCTTTGCTACATAATTAATAGAAGTTCACTGAAACACATCATCGATCATATTCAGAGAAATCAAAAATCAATGCATGTCAAAATATCATCTAGCGTTAAAGAGTCGTCATTCTGAATTTAGAAGATTCATAGAAAAATAACAGGAACTAGATGGAGTATATCCATTGATATTGTGCATAAAATAGATTCAAGACAAGACTGCAGATGTTGATGATGTTTTAGCTGTTGTTCATATATTTCTGCGTGATGCTTTGATTGTTCACAAACACAGGATCCACCGTGGCCACTTTAGCAGCGATGAACGAGTGGATGCAGTGGAGGACGGCCGTCAGATTCGCAAACTCCAACTCCTGTTTGTACAAAATCTTTCATTACAGTCAATATAGTCAAATTCATTTGTGCAAAAACATAAATGCACAGACACGTACACTTCTAGTTAAGAAAGATCATTATATATGAATGTGTCACATCTGTGTTCAACAAATATTATTTCCATCACATCTCAAATAACGTACTGTTCATGATTTTAAACATTTTTTCTCATTTTAGCTTCTATGTCATGAAAATAAATAAAAATCATTTTGATTATGGGATAGTGAAGGGATGCTGGTGAGATGCTGTTTTCAGACGACTGCTTAAATAAGACGAAACATTTCTGACAGAACTTTATTTTTACATGCACTAATATAAATGTTCTCACAAGTAAACACAGTCTGACCTTCATTTCAATCTGTTTGTTTTCTGAATTCTGGAACAAAAGTTTGACTCGTGTTTTTCCATCATCTGAGGAACCTTTCAGCTGAGAGAATTTATATTTCCAAATGGTTTTCTGTAAAAAAAAAAAAGAAAGAAAATCAAACAGAACCGTCAAAATACTGAACAGAACCAAAAGAAAAAAAGAATAGAATATTAGGATAGAATAGAATAAAGAATATTCAGTTATTCTCTTGATGACCCTAAAGGCAAAAGATCAAATGCAGGTGCACATTTAACATCTAGTTAAAACCTATAAAAACTGCTTCATTAGAAGCAGCTGAAGTGTATTGAGACACACAGACAACACAAACATTATCATCTGACATCACACATTTATACTGAACATCCATCATAACATGGCTACACATGTCCAGATCAAAAATTACTCCAAAATTACACCAATTATGTCACTTCCTGCAAAATGATGTCATTGAGGAAGTGGCTTTTGTTAGTACACGGAGAATTTGACTTCTTCTTTAAGAAAACTTCACTTCTAAGACAGAAAGGACTTGTAAACGAGTAAGTGGTGAAGATGTTCTTACTGTTGAAATGTTGTCAGAGCAGGTAAATCCAGACTGAAAGTCAATAGTAAAGCAGAGAATCTTCCCCTGACTGCTGCACATGTAACTTTTAGACTGTTGAGAAAACTACAAGAATAATTTACACACAATCTTGTTATAGAAAATGCCAAACATTCATATTTAAAGAGCTGAATGTAGAAGAAATGTTCTGAAGAAACAGAAGAAAACACAGAGAAAATAAAGGAATCTAATTTAATTCACATAAAGACAATGATGACATTTTCTATCTTTAATATCTTTTAAAGTAATGTTGGAAGGATTTTTCCACACGAGCAGTAGAAAAGCAGCATGTTTGCATTACTTTTACCATAGTAATAACTCAATCCACAGCAGTTCATGTATTAATATATGCAGTTCTTTATTCATTCAGGTAAAAAGCTTTTAGTTAATGGACTGCTGGAGATATCACCTGAAGAGATAAAGTCATCGTGATAACTGTGAGCTTCAAACACTCGTGACAAGACATCAGCATTCACAACACACTGCTGCTTCAAATCATATCTGAAATACTGTAACAGCTGAAATAAAAGGATGTGCACCGGGATTGGTAAATTACTCCGTTTCCCAAAATTAACCAACATCCCAACAAATCCCACCGGGACCGGTACCATCTTCTATTCTATCGGTCCCATATGTGTTTTCATCTCAGATTCTCCTCAGAAGAAACATTAGCAAATAAATATGCATGAAATATAAATGTATTATTCACAGTTTTGAGAGATTTTGTTTTCTGGACATCCAGCAGTAACGTTTCTGTTCCACAACATCATCATTTAGTTTATCAAGCCACAGAAGAATCAATTAATGTTTGTCTAAACAGAGCCTAAAGTCAGAGATTTCTCCTGGGTCTCTATTATTCTGCCGTGTAAGACTGTAAGATATTCCTGTATATAAACAGAGTTAAATCTCCACGGGCCTTCCAGCATTTGACCAATGAATCTCATGTCAAGTGTGATTACCTTTAAAATCAGAGAGATTATACTTACAAACTGGGATTCAGGATGATGAAATATTTCAGATCAGCTCTAAAGATTGATGTACACTACAGAGATTGAGTTTTAATAGCTATTAAAGATTTTATGAACTTCCACGACCTTTCCAGGTCTGAATCACATCATCTTTAAAATGTTTCTTTCATAGAGCAACACACACACACACACACACACACACACACACACACACACACACACACACACACACACACACACACACACACACACACACACACACACACGCACAAACACACACACACACACACACACACACACACGCACAAACACACACACACAAACACACACACACACACACTCACACTCACACACACACGCACACACACACACACACGCACAAACACACACACACACACACACACATACACACATATGCACACTTTTTAGAAACACACACACACACATACAATGCACACACACACACACACACACACACACACCAATATCTACACACACACACACACACAGCTACATACGCACATGCATGCACACACACACACAGACATATGCTCGCACACACAAACACGCACAAACACACGCACACACACACACAAACACACACGCACGAACACACGCACAAACACACACGCACACTTAAAAAATATAGTATGTAGACATGTTACAGAAGTAATACTACAGTATTTTTCACGTGGATGTGTGTGATCATGTGACTTGTTGTCTGTTTAGATGGATTGTGTTTGTCTCTACACTCACAGATGCAGCTGTCGAGGAAAACAAGCGGATTTTCCTGAGCTTACTGTCGATGTGCGTGAACGGATGTGAACTACACAACACTAGAGACTACACAACATTGTGTTTGGAGAGGGAACACACACACATTGAGCTGTGTCTCACACCATGCTGTAAATACTGTAAACACACACATTTGTCTTTGCTTTTACTCACTTGAATAACAAATATTTTGGGTGTAAATCATTAAATGTTCATGTGAGAGAACAAATCAAGAGCTAATCGATATTCACTAGAACACTGAGTTACATCAAAACATTGCCAGTCATTTCTTCTTCTTCTTTATGAATGAAGAGGATCAAATATAACACAGTGTTGATTTATTTTAGATTTGAATGTGTAGAAATGTTGAGCTCCTTCACTACAGAGACATTGACTGCAGATGTCTTTAGATTGAGAGGAATGAGTCGATAATCTCCTGTAATGTGATGATGTGAGTCTCATATCAATACAAACTCTTCTTCACTCATTTAAACAGAACTAAAATGACATTGTGACATTGATGAAATATGATGATGTCTGTATATCTCTGTATATCTGCAGTGATGTAAAGTGTCTCTGACCGTTTCTTTCTTCTGTATGAGTTATAAATGTCTCTGGTTATACAGTAATACAGCTGAAGGGCTGAGATCCTCTTTCTCTTTCATATGTTTATGAGCAGAAGACCTCAGAGATATGTCTGAATAAACACGTCTGAATGCATTTACCCCAAACCTCACATCTTTCACAAGTATAATATTTAACAGACACAGTGATGTAGTATTCCAGACCCGTCTCGGTCGCTCTTCACTACATTTGTACTGGATCTGGTCTCAGTCATATCACTAAACGGCTGGTGAATTGTATAATTCACTTGTTATCATCATTGATGTGACTGAATGTAAAACTTTAGCTGCTTTAAATGCAAATAAGTCAATTATTTATCATTTGATTTCTTTTGTTACGGTTGTGTCAGCTCAGAAATTAACAGAGAATTATGGTAAAAATGAACACAAATGCCTGTAAAATTCAAGCTATGAAAAATACTCTTTATATATATATATAGATAAAGATATATATATCTTTAGATTATATTTGATGTGAGAATAATAAGTCTAAAAACATAAATGAGCTATTCTGAAATAACATGTGCTGAATGGATGGACATGTTTGATCTTTGTAAGATTAAACACGGTTAAACTTTTCAAAACGTTGTAGGACATATGTATGCTATTCCCTGCGCTGTCTAGACGTGTCTTCCATCACGCTGAATTACTGCGATAAGGAACATTTACACATTTCTAGAGGAATCAGATCTCACAATATAATCAACACCTCATGTTAAAAACCATAAACCAGACTGACCCATACTGTAAAAATCACTGTCAAAGGACAGTTTATTAATGTCATGTTATGTGTAAATGTGCTCTTAATTCACTTAATAAACCTGAAGAAGAAAGTTCAGATTTCCTGTGAGAAATACAAGTAAAGATTTTACTGTAACCCGCTGAACAAATCCTGTTGAGACGCCTGATAAAAGAGCACACGGTGAGATCTAAACCTCCATAAAACTCCTGATCCATAAACAAACACGCACATGTCGTGATGTGAATGTAAATCTAATAATGTAATGTTTGTTTCAGCGGACAGTAGAGATGTTATGAGTCTCTGTGTAGTTATGAAGGTAATTTAACGGCTCAATGAGAAAAAAAGTGATAATAAAGTTTCAATCAGACGCAGACGAGATGCTGGTTGGGCATGTGCTGAAATCAATGCTGTTTACAGATTCATACAGATTCATAGTAATAAATGAATATATAAATGGATGTAGACCAGTAAAGTAAATCTGCAGTGACTTCATCTCTCATCGCCATAGAAACGGTTGGTCTTCTCTCACCTGGACTCTCTGTACCTCCATGAAGACGGCTCTCTGAAAGGATTTCTCCCAGAACACCAGATCTGATCCCAGCTCAACACTGAAGCACAGACTCTGACCGTGACCCACATGAACGCTGAAACAGAAGGGTTCACCGTCCTGCAGTTCACCCAAACCAAACTTCTGGGTCTGTATCCAGCAGTCTTCAGCGATCCACAACTACACACACACAAACAACCATCAGATCTCTTCAGCACTGTCTGCTCAGAAAGATGTGCTTCTAAACCCACATAAAAAATATATTGTGTTTCTAAATCTTACCATAGTAAATATTTATGTGCAGTATACTACAGTACAGTAATACATCACACTATACTATAATTTACCACAGTTTACTATAGTAAAAACTAAAGTGTAGAAAGAATTCATGAAGGTCATTTGTTAAATAAAACTGATAATAACTGTAACCTCCTTCAGTTTTGTGATCTTTAAGAAACTGAGGGAGATTAATTCATGTACCTTATGAACTTTAAACAGAACCTCACAGAGGTGAAATCCAGCTTCAGCTTCAGTCCAATCTGACGCCGTGACCTGACAATAACACATACACAACACACACAATAATAATAATCTAGTGTTAGATACATTCAGACAATCACCTGATGTGTACAGAAAAAATCCATTTTAATCCAGTGTGACTCGACTCATTACAGATTTGGTTTGCTTAAAGGATCTAACTCGACTCAAGTTTATTTCTTTTCACAAATGCACATGTACAGGAAACATATTGTTAAAAACAGGCAATACATTTAACTGGCATTACTAGGACAATGGATGGTTAACTTTAACTTTTTATCATTTATATTTTTAAAGGTGTTACATTAAAAGAAATATTAATGAAATCTAAAACTGAAGTCAGAAACTAAAAACTCTGCACTGAAGAACTGGTAGTTTAATTCACTGACATCTCTATTACAATAGAGCACAAGAAAAACTTTCAGAATAATTACCTCTTTGTGACCTACAGAGAAATGACTCTTATATAACAATCTTACTGTAAACACACAGAGAAATAAATCTCATTTATAATGAGAAACAAGAACGTCTCTCTTGCCTTTAAGACGTGTTAAACACTTATTAATGCAGACATGCACATTTAATCAAACAGCGAGACATATTTTCTATTTTTGTTGCAAAGTTGCTGAAAATCAGGTATAATAATGTTAATGCAGCGCAGTGGAATCACATTAAAAGCACAGACACTATAATGGTTTAGAAAAACAGTGCCAGCACAAAGTACAAGATTGTATTTTCTAACCTGTGCCCTCAGGCTTAATGGCCATGATAAAATATGTGTCCCAAATAAGTTATGAGCTGCAGGTCATGCTGGGTAATGGCTTTTCCTCCATACACTCCATTAGAAAGTTATAGATTGATTATATATAATCATAATGGATGTCCTGAACACCAGGTGCTGCTCTTAAAATCCACAACAGGTTACTGGACAAAACACAGATTTCTGTGAGACTCACAAGACACACATGAGACTTAAACAAAGCTCCATTTATTCTCATTGATGTCTAGAAGAAATAACAGATATTAAAATTGAGATATTTTATCGCTTACAGGTATTTATTCAGTATGTCCGGATGGGTTTATATAATCATGTAGATTATAAAGGGTTGTCATTTATAGATCACATATCAATCCTCAGAAATGACAAAAAAAGATCTCCATCTATCTACTGAAATACTACAGAGCAAAATGAGCAAATATCCTATTTTTAAGATATAATGAACTTTTATGACTCCTCCAGACAGGTTTTTTCAGGTTTGGCCACAGGCAGCGTGGAGTACCTGAATCATCTCGTAAACAAGGATTTAATATTGACGAGTTTCTCATGAACTTACAGGAGGACTCCTGAAGATGAGCAGAGATCCGGCTCTCAATGCCATGAACCTGCATCTGTGAATGTGCTCCACATCAGTCCCCTGAAGATGCTCACACACCCAACCCATATGAACGATCTGCAGGAAAACACATTCACAAAATCAATCCGTTCAGCACACATCCACAGCTCGCTCCGATACAGAACTCAATTTACCCATAATGCAACAGATTCAAGGAGCATCAGAGGTCATTAAAGCATCACAATGAAATGATGATTGTATTAAACATGACACATAACTCTTATCATGACAGTAAAAGACATCCTGTCCTACAGTATAAGATTACAGAGAAAGTAAAAATCATCTACCTGATCATCAGGAGAACAGTATTTGTTTGCAGTTTTAATCTGAAACAGATGAAGAATACATGCATTAAAATGACGGACTGTATATATTTGATATAGAATTTGCAGTTGTATGTTCTTGTGCTCATATTTAACCCGCGAGGAGTGTTCGGGTCTGATCGGGTCAAATCTTTAATGTATCATAAATAATATGATTGATTTTTCACCTTTAGATATTTATATGATAGATTTGATCATAAAAATGGATGAATAAGCGTTCTTGTTATTTAACAGAGGTAAAGGACAAATATTCACCATAGGATAAAGTAAACATCTGTAAAGTATTTATTTCTGATGTGTGTAATCATTTAAAAAACAAATAATGCTGTGGGTCCAGCAGATATGCAAACACCATACAAGGGTTAAAATATATTTACAGCTATATTAAAGAAGCAAAATGTGTTGAAAATGTATTTAAGATGTAAACAAGAACAGGTAACTATTATATGTTATAAGTTATGTATTTTATCTGTACGGTAGTAGGAATGATTTATGAAACGATAAATGCACAAAGTGTTGTGTAAATGATTATGAAAACTTCTAGAACACATGACACAGACTCTTGATTCCTGAAGTTTCTTTGTCAGGCTGTATGGTTCCCCTTTAAAAAAGGTCATTCAGAGAATAAAAAAACTAAAAAGGGATTATCTTTTTGACTGAAAGGTTTTTTGGGAAGCAGACGTGGCATGAAGCCACGAAGAACCCTTTTGAGAATCTGAAATCACGAGTTCATTTTGATTAAAAGATTTCTTCAGTTTCCTCCATCAGTGATTGACAGGTTACAGTATTGTGATGGCACTGAATCCCAGTCAGAGCTGCTTTATCATCCAATAACTCTCTCTCGGGTCAGAACGTGTCAAACAACAATCAGTCATCTCCATCATCCTCGTCGCTCAAGCACATCTCACTTCATCTATTTATAGGTTATAGGTCAGCACAATAACAGATCCGCTTCCACTCGCACACACAATCAGCTGCTAATGGGACGTTTAAGCAATCAGTCTCTGTAGGCGTCATTAGATGACGTCAGCGCAGTAATTGCACGTGAAACGCGCAGCTGCGCGGCAGTCATTTACAGGAGAAAAAGCCCATTGGATCATCAGCGCGCTAATGAAGAAAACGCACAGGAAATGAGATCGTTAGAGCATATTCTTGGCAAGGGTTGGATTCTGAGCACAGCAAACACGTGAAACGGGTCCAAGGCCATGGAGAAGACTTTATCGGCGGAGGAAATGTATTATTAGTGAGATCTGGGACTTTAACAAACCTACAGGATCAAATTCAATTGTAAAACAACACTGGAAAGGAATGACCTTGTTATATTTCACCTCAAAATGAAAAGACAGAAATATAAATAAATATAAAATGTAACAAAATATAATATAAAAATAACTTTTGCATTATGACTATTCTCAAAAAAATTATAATAAATAAATAATTAAATAATAAATATCTATATTTAAAATAATATGCAGTAAATATAGATAAATAATAAAATATTTTTTGATGAAATATGTGTTTGAACAGATACAATACGGGAGGGTAAGCCGGTATATCACACACCACTGTCTGTCAAACTCAGCAAAACATTTATTACACATATATATTTTAGCTCTGTGTCCAAAACTGAGCAATAAAATATCTCAGCGGCTCACATACAGTCCATCACATTCACTGAGATATGAGCATTAGACATCCCATAATGCCGTTCTGCAGTCTATTCTTGCACATGATCACAGTAACGCAGGTGACTTACGCTCTCGTGGGTCAGATCGCTGATATTAGTTGATATTGCTTGAAGCCAGTCGGTACTTTCAGCTGCAGTGCAAAACTGCAAAATGTGTCTACAAACAGCGTCTATGGCAATCACCTCAAAACTGCTCGATCTGAAGAAAGATAAGAGATATTAAAATCATTCAACTAAATAATATTCAACTTTTCCAACATGTGACTCGTACATAAATGCTTTAAACACTTTGATGAGATATTGTCAAATATATCTTACAATTCAATACTCAAATTTCCATTTGAACAAGATTTTTTAAATCTGTCCTTTTAAACTCATTGTTTGATATGACAATATACACTATATTCTCAGTTTTATAAATAAAATACAAGAGTAGTCTTTAATGTAAAATACATGTCAAGAATAGACACAATCTCCCAATAAAAATCCTTAAAGCCGCCGTGGAGGTTTACTCTATTATTGATAAAGTAATAAATATGAAAGGATCATATTATATTGTTTATATTGTAAGAATAGACAGTAAATCAATAACAGTGTATCTACTGAGAACAGAATCACATCTCGAGTCTCATCACAGAAACATCATCACTGAACACATACTCATCAATCACAAAACCTGACGTGACGGGTATCAGGATACATTTGAAAGGGGTGAAATCCATTTGTTTAAAGAGAGTGATGTCAGTTTTATATGATGGGACAGCTTGACATTTAATTTCAGCGTGTGTTTGGCTTTGACTCTTTAATGATAGCTGTCAGATATACTCAACAGAAAGTGTGTCTATGACTACGACTGTCCCGTCCAAACACATTCTGTGTGACGCTTTATTATAATGAAGATTCAACATCTGCTTGTGCTTTACATATGAAGAACAAGGCCAAAGAAATTAATATAATAAATCATGTTGTGATGACTCATTACTCTCAACACAGCATTGTTACACGCATCTTTAGCACTGAAGACGATCAAACTTCTTCAATAAATGCCATGATTTCAATGAGATGCAGGCATGTGTGAGATGCAGCGTTTGGCCTTTTTCAGATAGAAATTGCCTGAAGAATGTAATGTTCTGCTTGATCTGGCAGCAGACTGTAGCCAAAAGCTTTCATAGCCCGAGTGAGTGACGCGCACAATGAAAAATCTATTAGACTGGAGAGATCCATTTTCATTGGGCATCGGCATACATACAGAGAGGTTTATAAGAGACCAGACGAGACAAGAAGAGATAATGTTAGAAAAGAGCAGGATCATCAAGACATGCAATGGTCACTATTTTATCTGTTTTATTGTGGGAATTAGAAGAAACAAAAAACAAATATTGAAACAGAAAAACCCAAGCATTTACCAAAATGAACCATGGTTTTATTATAGTAAAACTGATGTAGTAACCCTGTTCTTAATCTGGATATTTGATCTCTCTGTGATTGACTAAGTGAATAACCCTGACAGATGAAAGAATTCTTCTTTCCTCATGCAGCAGGATAAAGCTGAAGGTACTCGTTGTGGACCTGCGCTCCTCTCACCGCCTTCCGCATCGCTGACCTTTCCAGACACGGCATGTCTCTGCATAGATATTGGATTTAACACCCTCTCACCTAAATAAAAAATGCTCAGAAAACCAACAGCGGGCCGAGCGCACGGCACACCTCACGCCCCGCGCTGCATCGCCGAGGATTAACGTACCGTAATTTGTCGGTTCCAGCTTTGCGTCTGGAGATTCGGGCCATGAACAGGGGGAGGGTGATGGCGTCCAGCCAGCGCTTCTCATACTTTGGTTCATTATCCGAAGGTGAACAGGGTGACGACGGGGCCTAGACAGCATAAATGAGAGAGAGACAGAGAGAGAGAGAGAGAGAGAGAGAGAGAGAGAGAGAGAGAGAGAGAGAGAGAGAGAGAGAGAGAGAGAGAGAGAGAAAGAAGAGAGAGAAGAGAGAGAGAGAGAGAGAGAGAGAGAGAGAGAGAGAGAGAGAGAGAGAGAGAGAGAGAGAGAGAGAGAGAGAGAGAGAGAGAGAGAGAGAGAGAGAGAGAGAGAGGGTGAGAGGCCAGAGGAGAAACATCTCATTTTATCTGCTATCCGCTGCTCTTTGATCACTGTGCCAGCGACTCGTAACAGCCGTGTCCTAAAGTATCCGCAGAACCTGTGAGGCTTTTCCAGTATAACTCATTTCAGTATCTTACAAATGAGGATAACAACAGACTTATACATGCCACTTCTTATGCACTTATGACCTTCTGCAGTCAATAAACATTTCTAGAACGTTCCAAACACGTCCTGTATAAATGTGGATTAAAACAGCAGTTTATAGTTTTCAACCTCACTTTGATACCCGATGCACGTTATTCACTTTAACAGTAAAATCCTGCCGGTCGTATCAGCATTAACATAATATTGTGCATGACAAGAGAGATTCTCTCGCATGAATAAATACTCAGAGAAATTGGTGAGCTTATAAATGGCAAGTAAATCTTCTCACTTGAAATCAATCTTGAAATATTCTTTCCAAAACAAGTCAGTACAGATGCAGAAGCGTTGCTTCCCGCATGAGGATCTTGAGTTCATTTACAGTGTTTTATTCAATCAGCTCAACATCAATCATGTTAAACACGCTGGTAATAAAACATTAACAAGATGAAAATGCTATGCTCCTTTTTTAAAACTTTTTTCTCACATCCCAGTTGAAACACTGTTTAACTTAACTGACCGAGGTCATGGATTTGATTTTCACAAACAACAAATATAAAAGTAAGTCATTAAATGAACCGCGAGTCAATTCAGATAAAAGCGTAAATGTAAATCTCAAGCAATGCCGTGAGTTTGGAGTGGATATGACTTTTTCTAAACAATGGCATTCAATGGAGATTTATACTGTGTGTTGTGACGCTGCCCGACAAAACAAATCAATAAAAGCCTTCAGTGCAAAATCAAAAAATAATTGAAGTTCAAGTTCAGAGTAGTTGAATGAGAAACTCTCTCTCGGCAGACGGGACGATCATCAGTCAAATATCACCAATAATACTTCTCATGTTGAACAAACATCTGACCGCAAGTAATAAACTGATTCAGTCTTTCATGATGAATGAAGTGTTTTCATCAGGAGAGACGTCTAATCACTCTTCTTACCAGTTTCACCTGAAGCCGTATCTCGAGTTTCCAGCGTAACACCACACAGAGAGCCAGAACCCTTTAGAACTTCATAACAACACCACAGAAACCACTCAGAAGACCTTAGCAACCCCACAGCATCCACCCAGAACCCCATAGCAACCATTCAGAACATCCTAGGAACCCTGATAATCATGGCTGGAGGTTTTATTCAGTCATTTGTTTTCAGTATAGTATACTGCAGAGAAACGACACGCTTCAGCTTTAAGCAGACGAGACTACATCATCCAAAAAGCTTCTTGCCGTTCTTCTGAAGTTTAGCACAAAAGAAACTTTGGGGGTTTGGTGTGCTCGGGGCATTAATGAGATATCTGAGAGGACTCTGTGACTGAATTCGAAACTTTAACCAATTACATCTCAACACTTCCTCCAGTGATCTTCTTCACACGGCTCTGTTGTGAGGACTGAAGCTGGATAATTAAACCTGATTTGACTTTCATGTTTCTCTGTGCTACAAGAGTCCTGAGATGACAGGGAATGAAATATCACCCATGTGTCTGGATGGATCACACTTATCGGACCAAACTTCATTTCTTTAGTTTCATCAGTCACACGGCCAGACACAACCTAACACTCAATAATGAAACTTTACTATTCTTTTTATCACGTTCTATAACAAAACAACCAAAACTAATATGCAAGTAATCATAATACATTATTAAAAAATAAAAGATATATTCATGATTTATTTTGATTCAATGTTAATACATTACACTAAACAACAGCATGAAGCTTTCAGGTATTTCTCAATCAAGTAAACATTTCTGAAATCAACAGAATACATAAGAGCTCTCTGATAAAACCAGAAGTTAAACACCAGAAGTGTTTCACTGGTCATCCACACAGCTGAACTAAAAATCCCTCTGAAACCTCCAGAACCAACCTGATCTCACAGGAACTTCTGTGTATTTTACGAGGTGCCTAATTCAAAGGAATTCATACAATGTGACAGATACAATTATTAGAAACAAAGTCCCGCCCCTATTCCCTGAACACGCCCCTAACCCTAACATCACTGGGGTGAAGGTAAAGATCTACTAAAACACACAGATGAGATCGTATGAATTTGATCCTAAAACATATGAATTTCTGAAGCAGACTGACAGTGAGCGGTCTCATTAGTGAATCACCAGCACATCTGACAGCTTTACTTCCAGGTATTTCTATATAAAAGAGAGTCTCTTGGCTAATTATCGGAGGGCATGTAAATGAATTAATGCTAAAGCAGCAGCATGAAAGCAAAACGCTGTCAATCAGCTCAATGTCACAGCAGCCCGCGGGGAAAGATGAGCCGAGAATATTAATCACCTGCGGGAGAGACGCTTTCAGAGGATTAAACACACACAGAACACAAGAAATACTGTCCAGTCAGCAGTTACACACTTTCTCTTGTGTTTTCACATCTTCAACAGAAAAATACAGCTCAAATGTTCAATATTTCATGACATTCTTCACTGTTTCTCGACTGCATTTTAAGCTCATGAGCTCCTGACACATCTTACAGAAGATCATGTGTTTGCATCAATCTTGCTTTACTTGTCATTATTAGGTTTTAAAACACTTTACATACTACAGACATAATTGATCAAACAGATCATCTAAAAAACTGACC
>CM032805.1:17502590-17505090 GCA_019155185.1 Beaufortia kweichowensis | reverse complement strand
GAGAGAGAGAGAGAGAGAGAGGAGAGAGAGAGAGAGAGAGAGAGAGAGAGAGAGAGAGAGAGAGAGAGAGAGAGAGAGAGAGAGAGAGAGAGAGAGAGAGAGACAGAGAGATCTGATGAGGCTGATCTACTTGCTATCGATCAGAGTCGAGACTCAACAGGGACAGTCACTGATATAAAAGAATCGTGTGGTTCACTGTGACATATAATTCAACATCAGTGTCACTTCAACAGCACAGAAAGAAATAATAAACACTCACAACTTCCTCATGAGTGCTCTTCTCCACGTTTATGCCATTGACCTGAATGAGAGAAAAGATCAGAAACCCACAGTCATATATCTGATCTGATCATGTGAAAGTACTTAAAACATGATTTACTGATTCTTCAAAGTCAATGTAGCTAGAAATGATTTTGGATGAATCTGTTAAACATGTTCAGAGGTTCAGTTACATTCAGATGAAATATTCAACAGCAGATCAGATCCAAAAACAATTCATCGTAAGATAAATCACAGACCAGCAGATCTCATTAATGAGATTAAATGAAGATCAAATGGAAACTTTAGTTTAAGTCTCGTGTGTGTCTCAGATATTTAAAAATCTCACAAATGTCTCAGTGTTTCAGAAGAGACAATGACACAAACTCAACTCACATTTATCAACTCTGACATCAACAGTCAATATTATTGAAGATTTTAATATAAACTCAAACATTTCTCATCAAATTTAACCAAATCTAGATGATTTTATTATTTTACCTATCTACATTCCCAACAGAGAACTCCATCAAATCTCTGAGAAATAACATTCATCACTAGGATCTTATGTATTGTAATATTGAAAAATCATGACTGGATCAGATCAAAACAACAAGGTATTTGTTTTGTTTTCTCTGTAGAAAAAGAGAAAGTGAGATGAAGAGAAACATCATTAAAATGCAGAAAGATCAGCAGTAAAACATCCAAGAAACACTGACCTGCAGCACGGCATCACCGATAAACAACATCCCAGTCTGATCAGCTGCAGATCCAAGCCGAGAGGTCAAAGGTTAATCAAAAGATATATGACAGATAATTACTCGTTTAATAGAGATGACATGACCGTGAGGATTTAATTTGATGAATCTCTCAGTTTAGCATTAGAAAAGACATGAAGAGCTGTCAGAGACATGATGAAACTATGTAAGCGCATGACATTTATATTAAAGTAACTATGAATAAAAGTTCATTTATATTGTGTATCATGAAACCATGTTATTCTCTGTTCACAGAATCCTGTCAGATCAAAACAAGATTGGTTGAAGAACCTCATGTAATGTGTATCATTATATTTGGAGCTCAGACTGATCGTTTCATACTACTGATAATTACAGAAAATAGCCTTTACCATTCAATTTCACTACAGTTTACTCTAGTAAATACTAAATAAAGTATGCTACAGTTTTTTAATGTGGGTAAAACCGTCACCGTGATCAGCCTTACGGTTGCCAGATTGTTCTAGTTCACTAAGGTTAGTAGATTTCTGTGTGGTTGCTATGGTGTTTGGGATTGTTGCTAGGTTGTATCAAACTGGCTGAACTTAGAGAACGATGTCAAAACCAAATCTCATGACACAAACTCTACAGGACGAGTCATGAAGGTTAAATATATACGATCAGTGTTTTGTTGAGATCTGGATCTGGATCTGATGGGAGAAACTCTCGTCATCTTACCTACTTGATCTTTGAAAATCTTTGAGATGACCACAGGCACTTTATGTTCCGCTCCCCCCTGAAATACACCATCATCCATTACTATCTACATGCATTTATCTCATCAAAAGATTCTTCAAAATAAAATAATGAGACTTGACTTTGATCTTTAATGGGCAGATATTGTGCTGTGTTTATCTGGCCTGTGGAGAAATGCAGCTCAACATGTTCAATTACACACTTTCAAGTGACTCAACATATGAAAAGAGAAAATCATTTACTTTGATACTCAAGCCGAGACCTCCAGTCAGCTGTCTTCTCAGTACAACAGTTCTGTGCTTTAGAAAATGGGAATTTAGTTGGTAAAAGATTCATGGCATCAATATATTTCATAATAAAAACAATACCAAATAAACCTGTCCATATAATGAATTATATAGATATTCAAAATGCTTTACAGTCGTGTGTTCTCATTGAAAACTGTAATATTTTACATATTAGATATAAATATTAGTATTTTACAGTTGAAATGTAAAATAAAGATTCTTTGAAAGGTTCTTCACAGTAATTTCTCTTTGGATGTTGAAGGTTCTTCTGTGACATCAGGAAGCACCTTTACTTTTAATAGTGTAGTCCAAACTATATAGTTATAAATCCAAATACAGTCTTTAATTGTCTACAGTCATTCATTTAAGATCATATTTGGATTTCCAGCCTGAATTTAATTGTGTGACAGAATCAAAGGTCTAAAAATAGATCATATTCTGATTCCACTGACATCATGTATGAAAGATGAAAGTGATGAACTG
>CM032805.1:17492590-17500090 GCA_019155185.1 Beaufortia kweichowensis | reverse complement strand
AGTACATTACAGAACAAATATTGCTATAATGAAACTTCACAGAGAATAAAACATTAAATGCCTGTTAATTATAATTTAAAACACAGAATACGAGTGTTGTCACTATTAAAAACTACAAATATTAAGTTTATTTAATCAAATGCTGAATTCAGAATCTGCTACTTCAGGCAACCAATAATATAATAAAAATGCAAGACAGCAGGCGAAAGTAGAGACGAGTATCTGAGAAATGACCTTATCTGAAGAGAAAGAAAGACACATGAGATGAGTGTGATTTTAAATGCCTTTAAGGTCAATTATTCCTCTTAAGTGTTTGCTATTATAATTGTGAAATATTGTCTCTAATTAAAATTCACTACAGATAAAGACGAGAGTGCCGCTGGATGACTTTAATCGAGATAATAATGAGAAGAAAAATGAAGGTCAACTACTGTCTGGAGATCAGATCACAGCTGATAATGTTTCAGCGCTCCGGGACTCTCGGCCAACAGCACAGAAAATAAAGAATATTCCCATTCTACTTCTGAAAGCTGTAAACTAGAATAAACTCTCAATAGATTTACATCGAGTATCAGCAGTGATGTAATACTGAGAAATCAATCGACTAATTGTGATTATTATTTACTGTATTCTTAAACATGAAAGATTCAGGATATTTCAACTTTTAAATAATTATTCATCATTTCTTTAATAAACAGCGTCTTTCCATAGTCATAATGTCTTTTATACTGTATAAACACTACACAAACATAAACATCATTTAAGTGTTTCTCAGTCCCCATTTGGTCGCCTTCATTAAGTCAATATTATATTACAATGTTTATTTGCAAATCAATCTCATTAGCAAAATAATGAAATCAGATTATCTTGATCATCATAAAACAATCGTGATCATTCACATTATAATCAGCAACATTCTCATCGTTTCAGTGGTTGAGTTAAGTGTGTTATGAAGAAACTTTTACACGAGTCGAGTTTCTAAATGTAAAATGGAGCTCATTAAAATTCATACCTGTCGTGAATCAAAATGGAAATGAAAAGGTGAAGCTGGAAACAGTGACAGAGACGCAGCGGAAACGGCAGATTCTCAGTAAACATATCAGAAGAGTATTTCAGAAAATCATCAGAGAGTTTAAAAGCGTTTTAATGCTTTAAAGAGAGATACGAAACACAGCAGTGATGAATTAAAGATGACAAACAACAGATTATATGCTGTTTAAGATCCACTAATTGCTCATGTGTGACGCTGGAATAAAATCATCATGACACGACATTTAAAGTGCTTCAAAAGATTCTTCACTATAGAAGAACCAATTTTGGTTCCCTAAAGAACCTTTCAGTCAAAGAATTATATTCTTATTTAGTCTAAAGAACATTTACTACAAAGTACCTTTTTGAAACGTTCATTGGATATTAAAGGTTCTAACAATTTAGCCAAAAAATAGCGTCACATTCACTCTTGAAATAAAATCAACATTATTGGTGCTTGATCAAACACTTTTCTGCCTGAAGAACATGAACAAACAGACTTTCAGGATTATAAGCATCACAAACTCTTCAAATGCTAAAGAAAGAACACAAACTTTCAAGTGTTTTTCATCTGTAAGTGTGACCTGATTCAATACTCCTAAATACAAACACTGCAATAAAACTGAATCATTAAACGTCATTACAATCAAGACCCATGTACTTGAGAAATCACAATGAAAGTTTCCAGAGAATATTAGATCAAATCTCTGAATTATGTGTGTTGTTTAAATGCTGTAAAGGGGGTCAAAGTTCAGACGTGTTTCACTAATGTACTGACAATATGACCCGAGTCATGACACAAATATTACACACAAATCAGTGTAAATAATGAGGTGAATCCATCAGGACCTGTGATGAAAAACTGCTCAGTCAACATTACTGAATAAAAGTGATGTAATACTGTTATCTGTATTCACTGGAGTTTATCTTAACAAAGGTTAAATCATCTTATTCTGTCATCAAATCCTTTACTGTTTTCTTTTAAAAGTGATCGTTTATCCATTTATTCATCAACTCGTCATGTCAAACCTGTATGACTTTCTTTCTTCAGCAGAACACAAAAGAAGATATTTTAAAGATAATCAAACAACATTGACCCTCATTAAACACAAAACCACTGAGTCATTTCTCCAAATATCTTCTTTTGTGTTTCACTGAAGAAAGAGTCACATGAGAATAAATAAATGATGAAAGAAGTTTCATACAATCACAGTTGAATCTGCAGTAGAGTTGTGTTCATCTTCATCTGGTTTATTTCCAACTAAGAGCCTGAAATAAGATCCACATCAACATCCAGTGATCGTCCAAAAGCTCTTGATTTATCAACGTGTTTTACCTTTAAATAAAGGTCATTTCTAGTGTTGTGTGTCGGTGAACAGACTGAGAGCAGCTCGTTATATGAACGTTGAACTTAAACGTGGCCTGAGACGACAT
This sequence comes from Beaufortia kweichowensis, assembly GCA_019155185.1. Lineage (NCBI taxonomy): Eukaryota > Metazoa > Chordata > Actinopteri > Cypriniformes > Gastromyzontidae > Beaufortia > Beaufortia kweichowensis. Next base: position 17,497,627 of record CM032805.1, on the reverse strand, counting down.
TCTCCACTTATACAACTGTGAAAATCTCCCGACGGCTCAACGATAAAGCCTGAAACTTTAAAACGACCTCCTGCCCGTCCTGCATTTGCACCACAATAGACACTGAAGTAAAAAGAGTCCTTTGAGCATCAGAATATCTGTCTCTTCTGTTGACTGTTCTGACTGAAGCTCAAGAACAAATTCATGAAGAAAAATCCTTATTGATTTCTGTTCTCACACGCATTCAATCTCTTGAAGGTTTCCCTGAGGTCCTGTGCTTCTGTTTGTGGGCAAATACTGCAAGTTCTCCTCAGATGAGAAAGTGTTGAGGCAGCATTTAAAAAAACTTCAGAAGATCCTTAAAGAAGCTTTAATCTGATAAAGGTACTGCAGTAAAAGAGCAAACGCTTCAGTTACTGACTATAAAAACACAACCCAGACGTGTTCATATAAATACACAAAGGAACACTAAAGGCGATTGTCATGCGTTTTCTGCTCTTGCTATGAAAATCCTTCGGGACGGCATCTGCGAACACCTCGAGAATTGTGCGAATGAAGCTCCTCCACACTGTCACACATCATTATCTCCACAAAAAGGATTTCAGCGAATGGAAACAATAGCAGAAAAAACTCATTTTGCATTGAGATTACACTGTCGTCTCACATCTAGCGTGATGCGTTCCATCGGTTACGTAACTCTTCTGCCATTGTTTTGTTAATACTGTGCAAATAATGAGATGTACTTCATGTGATTCTTTTACACTTATTTTACATGAGATTTTAATAGCTCATTATCTCCTCTCGCTGTCTCTCCCACACATCTCATTTACATTCAAGTATAATTATTTTACTCTGCTATGAACTCATGGCTTCCACCAGATATTACTAAAATAATGACATATTTGTGTCTATATACAGACAATGAGCTTCAAATGTCTGAAATCACTTATTAAACATTTTTATTCTTCATTATTTTCATCACAAATGATATTATCAGATTTACAATGTGAGTGAAAAACATTTACACAATTAAAAACAATGTCTTACTAGTTTTCACTTAACAGTTTATGTACATGAAACAAACACTGTGTGTGTGTGTGTGTGTCTGTGTGTGTGTGTGTGTGTGTCTGTGTGTGTGTGTGTACGAATATGGGGTGTGTGTGTCTGTGTGTGTCTGTGTGTGTGTGTACGAATATGGGGGTGTGTGTGTGTGTGTGTGTGTGTGTGTGTGTGTACGAATATGGGGTGTGTGTGTCTGTGTGTGTGTGTGTGTGTGTCTGTGTCTGTGTGTGTGTGTGTGTGTGTGTGTCTGTGTGTGTGTGTGTGTGTGTGTGTGTGTGTGTGTGTGTGTGTCTGTGTGTGTGTCTGTGTGTGTGTGTGTGTGTGTGTGTGTGTGTGTGTGTGTGTGTGTGTGTGTGTGTGTGTGTGTGTGTGTGTGTGTCTGTGTGTGTGTGCGTGCGTGTCTGTATATGCATGAATATGGGGTGTGTGCTTGTGTGTCAGTGTGTGTGTGTGTGTGTGTGTGTGTGTGTGTGTGTGTGTGTGTGTGTGTGTGTGTGTGTGTACTTCTCTATAGTAAAGAACTACAGCAAATTACATTCAAGTAGGAGTTTTATTTCCTAATATCATTTAAAAGTGCACAACACAACAAAACAGACAACTGTGTTCATTTTCAATATCCACATGCATCAAATATATCTTTTCATATATCTGTCCTGTTTTATTATCGTGTTCTTGTCACAGACTTTTCACAGCACGAGTTCTCCAGGACATCACATCTGACTGGAGCTGTAATAAAGCTCATTCTCTATAAACATCACATCAAAGTTAGCTGTGCATTCATTTACAGAGTGAATTTGACTTTCTCAGTCGTGTCATCAGTGTTAGAAAAGAGAATCTGCTCTTACCCATGTCGGTACTAGAAGGCTGGCGGGTCTCTCTAACAGATCAGGCTGATGTTTGGCTGCGTTCATCTCCCATGAAGCCTGTGCTTCGCTTCACTGAAGTCACACACACTTGGATCGGTCATTTATATCCAGCGAGTCCGCGCATCGTGCGCAGCCGGGTGGGAAGGACGCGGTTCCAGCGCAAGTTCCTCCGGAGGGTTCCAGCATCCAAACGCACTCGATCAGCGGCTCATTCCCAATCAATGGACATTTTTGGAGAAGAGTCGGTATTTAAAGAGACATCCGCGCATGAAGCGATGGAGAAAGTGATGTGATTTATTCCTTCTGCTCGTCCAGTTTGAGGAGCGGATGTGTGATGCTGAAGGTCCAAAGCGCAAATGTTGCGCGTCTTTCCTCCACCTGCATCCTTCAGCTTCAGCTCGGGCTGGGCTTTAACCCATCACTGACTGAACTAAACACACACATATGTTATAGATAAAACATTACCAATATCCAGATACAGTTTCCTAATAAATCATTATTATGTAGGACAGATCTGCTTCAATAGCGTCTTAAATTGAAATCTGCGTTTGTTGGTCATTTGATGCGTTTAGTCGAAGTGATTTCCAGTGCATTAACCTGCACTGGAATCGAACCCATTTCCGATCGAACCTTTACCCATGGATTTACTATAGTAAAAGTGCAGTAACAATGGTTTTTTGAAACTTGATTACCATTTGTATTATCAGTTTTACTATGAATATCATGCATAATGGTAACTATAGTGAAATCATGGTAAATGTGTGGTTACTATGGGTTTACTACACACACCACAGGTAAACTGTGTGTTACTGTAGTAAAAGCAGAGTAACTCTTGTGAGGACTACAAACTGAGTAAAATAAGTCTGTTCAAACTGTCCAGTTAAAAAACAGAAAGAGTCCAGTGTCATTTCAGTGTGTGTGTGTGTGTGAACATGATAACAAACTGGATTCAAATCTATTTTCATTTGCATCATTTTGGTTTCGTCATGTTGAGTGGCTAAAAGAATGTGCCATTGATCAGAATATTGTTGGTGTGGTTCAGTCTGATAACTTGAAACTATACAAAAACCCTAGAAACACTTTCATATGTCAGTGTCATCTCAGCACCTTCAATTATTAATGCATCTTTAATCTATTCAGACTGGAGATTCATTTGTGGAAACATAACTGTGCGCTTTTAAAAAGCGTCATTCTTCTCTTTGTATTGGCCTCGTCTTTAAGGGCTACTAGGGACCTAAACCATATAAAAGCCACCCACTGCACCAAAGCAATTTACTGTTTGGCATGACGCAAACACTTCATAAAAGCCCATCACATGATGTCTGACCTGTCATAGTTTCCAGGTACCCAGCATTATTTCTTTCCCAATCCTGCTCTGGGCTCTCAGACTCCTCATGCGCTCACACATACAGGGAGGTAAAGGCCATCCGGGCATCCGGCCAAACTTACATCCAACAGTGCGGCTCCTGTAGACATCGCCGGGTGCCGTCGCCTAAATAGTCTTCCTGATAAACATTCATTTCACATGAGCACCTGGCAGAAGGGCTTGTAAAAGACAACAGGGCAGAAAAACAGAAGGAGGTCAGAGGAAGAGACGGGCAGCGGGGAATAAAACTCACATCACGCTTTCCCTCACACCCAAATGCAACATGAGAAAACACTTACCCCACACCTCCAGTTATTCCACACGTCAGGTTCATGAGGGACACAAACTTCACATTTTCACCTGAAATCTGCATGAATGATTTATTAAAGCATATCCTCTTCACATGCAGCAATCAAATAACACATTTGTGTAGAGAAAGTGTTACTGAATATGAAAATTGTACACTTACTGTATGTGACGTTTGCTTTCAAAACAAAGAACGGTCTTATTTGTGACGTCCAGACGGCATCTACAGCATCAAACACACATGAATATATTCATATAAGAGGTGTGGGTAAAAACAGAGAACTGCACTTTATCTAAGACATGTAAATCCTGCACATGACACCTACCAGAAATAAAGAACAACATGAGGCTTAAAACTCAACAAGAGGTTCATGAAAGACAAGCTTTTCCTTAAGATCTTATTCAGCCTCCTCGGGTTTGCAACTGATGATGTAAAAATACAGTTTAAAAGAATGATTTCTGTGATTTAGACAGAGAATTGCTAAAGGAATGGTACTTGTTTCTCATTGGCCAATTCCCTGATAAGAAGTGATTAAAACCATCAACACGGACTCATTGCCAGCTGAAAAAGCTTCATTAGTTTTAACTGCAATTGTTAAAGGTTTCATCATCATCAACAGAAATGATGATGTCACAATCATTTATTCACAGAAAGCAGCATGTCATGATGTTAACAGACTGTCTCATTATACAAATACACACAAAAACTAAATCACAGACGTCACAGTTTAACACTTAGAAAGCCTTTACGCATCATAAATATCATTAGCAAGTTGGTCTTGTTTAGACAAACACACATTTACTGTATCAGAATGATAGCAAAGATTCTGTGATATGATCTGATACTGTGAAACTTCCTCGTGCTTTCCTGGAAAACGGATTAACATTAACCTTAATGTTTTTAACATTAAGGTCTCAGGGCAAACGAGGTAAACGAGTCCTTTTACATCTTGAACATGATGTAAATATGATGTTCTCTCTTTCATGTGGTTGCTCACAGGACACGCTGTACCATCTGTGAGTTTCAGAAATGAAAGCAGTGGTTTAATTCGTCGTCTCCTGCAGCAGTGTTCTTGTTTTCTCATCGGGCTGATTTGGACCAGCAGCGTTGATGTTTTCATGACGAAAGCTTCCTCTCCGTTCCAGCGGCGATGGGATGGACCTCGTCTTCTCCAGCACTGTCATTTACACCGTCAGCAGGGGTCTGTTTGTGTAAAACCACCAATTTTATCCAGGATAAAAATTTTGTTGCCGGGAGGGAGGAGAAAAAAGCCATCTGATGTTGCCAGTCCAGGGATCTCATTTCTGGATCCCCGGAGGTGTAAAGCAGTTAAATCTCACATATAATCTTGTAAATTGTGCTCTGTTATGTTTATCATGAAGAGAAAACTCACAGGCATTGACCCGCAGCTATTTAAACCACGTGCCACATCATCTCAGCATCAAAACACTGCTTAC
>CM032805.1:17292590-17487590 GCA_019155185.1 Beaufortia kweichowensis | reverse complement strand
TTGATAAATCATTCTGCATTACACAACAAAAATCCCTCTAAATGTACAATAGCAAATGTCCTGTTTTTCTTTTGAAGCCAAATGTCCTCAAACTGAAGCTGAAGACCTTAAATAATATTCAACAATGACTCATTACTGAAGTAGAAAGAAAACTTTGGGTATTTTTGATCATCACACTCTTTTGTCCACATGCAGAACAGTATGTTTTAAACTGAACCCGTCTCTTTATTTCATATTTTAAGGACCTTCATGTGAGGGGTCGATTTAAACAGAGAAATGTACCCGTGGTGCAACAGTAACTGGAGCATCTCTAAAGGACTAAATATAGCCAGACAGACCTCGTGTTTTTGTCCAAAACAGGGACGAGCTGAAGATTACTTACACCTGAGTCCATGAGCTCATTTAGATTTAATCAAACCCTTTCTGTTCCACAGAGCACAAGCACATCTATACTCAACTCAAATAAAACTGATGGATGTGAAGAGATGTTTTCTTGTATTATGAACAATGATAATCATGAAAAAAGTCATCATTTAATATGAATGAAAAAGAATCCTTTATCATCTCATCATCATCACATCCCTGCCAAAAACCACACAGACAGTATCAGTTACTTCCAAAAAGTCATTTAATACTAAATACACTGCCAGTATTTAAATGACTCACTAATCACCCTGTCTATAAAGTAATTGCATTACTCATTACTTCTTTAAATCTTTATCGACCTTGACCACATAGACAACCATCTACACATTTCCATCAAAGATGTAGAATAGTCAGCGTGAAGGGGTCCAGATGAACCCTTACCATCTAAGTCACAGCTTAATTTAAATCTAACATAAAACTGTAAATAAATGATATAACCTGCTTTAACAATAAGAATACTAAAAACTAAAGTGACTCCTGATTTAGTAAATCATCATAATATCTGCAAAAAAATCTACAAAATATCTGAAAAACAAGAATGAAAAACGAGATTAAAAAAACATAAAGAAAAACTATTGAGACTATTGTGCCGTTATGATGGTGCATGAATACTACAGTATTAGTTTGTTATTGATATCATATTTCTGTTGTGAATGACATCAGGTTTATGTTCATCAGCGTTCAGAGGTCTCGTTTAGCTTTGTGTCACTGCACATGATTGCCGATCAAATCCTCATCCAACATCTGACGACTCAACGGAATCCAACATGATAACATGAAACACACACACACACGGCTTCTGTGTTGTTTTGATATCAGATTAATAAATAAATCATTTTAATCATGGGTTTTTGAGTGTTTGAGTGATTTTACAGTATCTGTACAGCATCAGCACTGCTGAAGGTGTCTGAACACGTGTCTGGATTTAAGCCCAGTTACAGACATCTTCTTTTATCATTTATTGATGAATTACTGCCAGTATAAACCAGAATACCAGCACTGTACCAGTATAACATCTGACTAAACTGACCACACAGGTGTTTACAGTATTCAACTTGTGTTATATATCAACAACTTTTAAATCATATCTTTTGAGATGATCTTACCTTATATTAGATGTCCTGTCTGTGTGTAAATTCTTTTAATCAGCTTGATGAAGTGCATTATGGGATGGACTTTTTCTGGCTCTTTTTCCTTCACCATCCACTCCAAATCATCCTTTATAAAAATAAATAAAAGTTTAGTTTAGTGTTCATTCTTTGTCACAATTTGTATTATTTTACACATACTCTATACATCAGCAATCTTGCCCTTACCAATATGGCGGCACCGTTGGCATACGCAATCCAGTAGCCAATGTTTTTGTTGTTTATGCATGTCAGTGGGCTCAACAGACACATCTCACTACCAAGAATCATTAGACCTTATTCATGAAAGACAAACAGAACAGATGATACAGAAATTAACTTGAATTTATTATAACTTGCATATGAACAGATTATGAAATCTATTGTACTTTAGTTTCAAGAACTAAAGAAGAAAGCCCATTGCTTCAGATAAACCCATTCATTGTTCTAGATCTGTTCACATGTTAATCAAGTAAAAGATGTGATTCACATGACATGATCTGACAAAGTCAAATGTTAACATGAACATAATTCTGAAGATGTCTGTCAATGCAGAACAAAGACGTGAGGCACTGCCTTTAAAGACAGTAAGAAACGTTCCTCTAGAGACATTCAGGTGCTGTATTTCTATTGTTAGTGAAGTCAGGTAGCTGTGAGATCAAACCGAGAACCCCGCTGTGACCTATATAACATCTAGATTAGTCTCGTTCCTCTGCAATTAGCCAACATTTCACTTTCCCTGCACACAGCAATGCAATAAAACTTACTGCTGTAACCCCACCGACCCATCAACCCTCTCTACTGCCCACACGACATGACTGAGAGAGAGAGAGAGACAGAGAGACACGGAGAGAGAGAGAGAGACAGAGAGACACGGAGAGAGAGAGAGAGAGAGAGAGAGACAGAGAGAGAGAGAGAGAGAGAGACAGAGAGACACGAGAGAGAGAGAGAGAGCAATAGAGAGAGAGAGACAGAGAGAGAGAGAGAGAGAGAGAGAGAGAGAGAGAGAGACAGAGAGAGAGAGAGCAAGAGAGAGAGAGAGAGAGAGAGAGAGAGAGAGAGAGAGAGAGAGAGAGAGAAAGAGTCAGAGACAGAGAGACAGAGAGCAATAGAGAGAGAGAGACAGAGAGAGACAGAGAGAGAGAGAGAGAGAGAGAGAGAGAGAGAGAGAGAGAGACAGAGAGACAGAGAGAGAGAGAGAGAGAGAGAGAGAGAGAGAGACAGAGAGAGAGAGAGAGAGTCAGAGACAGAGAGAGAGAGAGTCAGAGACAGAGAGAGAGAGAGAGAGAAACAGAGAGAGAGAGAGCAATAGAGAGAGTGGAATGTGTGGAATTTTTCTTACTAGAATTTAATTTTAAATTTTAAACCACATCATACAACATAAGACTGTATAAAAGTCTATCTCTAAAGGGACCAATATTATTGCATTGTGTCTTTTGAATATTTTTACAATAATATTTTCTAAATAAAACCTTGAACTACAGTTAGAAACCATGTTCTGTCAGTCAACACAATTGTTTAAACCTTTCAGCCAATTTATATTGATCATAAAGCGTCGAAGCCCAATGCCAAAGGGGACAGAGCGTTTGAAGCAGAGACGACAGGAGTTCAGCTTTCACATGTTAAACTCTGACAGCACTGAAAAGACTGGAGAAAAAAGGATGAAACAGAATAGTCTGCCAAATGAAACACTTATTAAAATGTGTTGTTCAGTCATTTCTATCAAAGCTTCAGCTTAATTCTGATTATTATTACATAAAGTTTTGTTTTAAAAATCCATCAGGAGTGAAGCGGTGTTCTGTCACAGATGCACGGCTCATGGATTACTGGGACAAACCTAATAAACACAAAAAACAGCAGGTTATTTTCTCCATTAAATGACATGATGCGTCTCAGTGAGAACTTATTAACATTAATAACATGACACTGTTCAGAAAGATGAAGATCATCTTAAAGAGACAAAAACCTCAAATCTTTATGACTTTTCCATTTCATATAACACAAAAAGAGATCTTTAACCGATCAGCTAAATGTCTTATGTCATAGCAGTGTAAAGCAGTAAAAAAGAGATGTTAAGGTGAAATGATTTCTTAAATGAATAAAAACGGTAAGATTTGTGACTGTGGCACGGTCACTTTGACTTATTTAGAAATACAGCGTTTGGCTTATCAAACACAAGAGCGAGACTATTAGCAGAGATTAGGATTTGTGTTCATGTGTTTTATCTCCACAGACAGACCCACATGTTCCCGTTCCGCTTCTCTTCAAGCACTTGGCCGGATCTCTCATGCTTTCTGTTCGCTGGCCGTTTACAGCTTTGTGTTCGGCTCTCATGGGCCCAATTTTTTGACCTGGTGAAGCTTGGCTCTAAAAAAAAAAACTACAACGGTTACGTGACCCGAGCAGGACTCTGAAGAAACTCACAGCATCTTACACAATGTGTCTGCTGTCCGTTTAGCTTCTGTGTAAAAACAAAAACAATTACTGCTGCTCGTTTTATTTCTGAATCTCTATAGATTCAGAAAACACAAATCTTACGTAAGCTCAGTGAAACCAGCTCCCATCTGAACACAAACACTCAAAGATCATGTCTAAAGATAACTTACATTGTGTGCTTAAACTGTAATAAGATCCATTTCTGAAAACCTGTCAAGCTGTCAAGAACGGGTTACATTTTACCCCAAAAAAAAAAAAAAGAAAGAAAGAAATTGTTTTAATCATGGTATTTGTTGTTTTTACATTTATGCATTTCATTCAAAGAGACCTTCGAAAGTAAGAAAGCAAAAGCAATCAAGCGATAATTCTTGCTTAAAAATAAAAAGTAAATAATAAAATAATGAGAAAATACTCCAAATCATTGAGAATATTACAGCTAAACTTAAAAAGGCATTATGAAAATAATATCACAATGCAACATCTCCTCATGGTCTAGACTGAAATATTTCCATAATACTTGTACATTTTCTTTTGGGGTAAAATGTGCCGCACATGTTCTCATGACACCGAGTCTTAAACAGTTGAATATATGAGAAGAGCTCTAAAAATACCTGCTATCTATAAAACAGAAAGCAGTAGTTATTTCTTTTATGGTTTTGATACAGACATCACCAAAGGAAGAGAAAGTTTAGAAAGCTGGAATTTATAGCATCTCCTAAAAAGCATGTAGTGCCCAGTTTCCATGGGAACCGCAAAGCAATTGAGATGAGGTTGCCCACCTGACATCCGTGAGATCCCAGAGCAGCAACACGGTCTGAAGAGAAGAACCTTAAACCTCATGACAAACACACACAGACTGTAGTCAGAGATTACTGATGACACACAACTGATCCATCCTGATGGACCTTCTGTCATATTGTGAATATCTGACCTAACTGAAAACAGGCCGTGTCTATCTCTGTTAATATCAGCGTGTATTACACAAAGTATTCAGTGTGGAAAGAAAAATGAAAACAGTGACATGATAAAATAGTTCTTTTATTTTAATGTTCATGCGTTCATTTATGAGGAATATGGACTGCTATGAATTCTGAAAACAGCACTTTACCTGACTATGAAAAATCATCTTCACCTGACGTTCAGATTATCATCTCGAGACAGACGGGACGTTTATCAAGGAACCTTTAATATGATGAGTCACTGTTAATAAAAAACTCAAAACAATATTTAATTTGTATGTTAATGCATGAATTCAATTTGAATAATGTGAATGGCTCAACATCCAACACACAACAACAGAGAAAAGCCATGAACAACACTTCATCTGCTCTATATAACTGTTTAGAAGTCTCGGTCTCCTCATCCTGGAAAGAAAGAAAGAAAGAAAGAAAGAAAGAAAGAAAGATCACAAGTTAAAGCAGTGAAGATGTGGTGAAGAGGCAAACATGTGAAAAAGAGAAAGACAATAGCGCCATCTGGAGGACAAACTACACATGAAATGTTCAGACACAACTAACAACTACTTCACTTTATAAACATATTGGTTCCAAATATGAACTTCTTTAGAAAACTGTTGAAACTCCTGTCCAGAATTATTCTCAATCTGTGATATTCTATAACATAAGACTGTAATATTATAGTACTGAAACTTCATGTGTCCAAACACCTGCTGACAGAAAACACTTTACAAACCACCGGGATCCTTCTTTACAGCACATGCATGTCACTTGTTTTATTTAGAGATGATTAACTTCTAAATATTTTAGCAATGAACACGAGAATTTCAACAATATGCTATAATGTAAAGTTCATTTTAATGTTGTTACCACTACAGTAAAAATACTGTTAATATTGATCAAACTTTTATCATTAACCACTGAGCTTCATGATCATTAATAATGTAAATGTCAGAATCCTGAAGAGTGTAGATGTTTTATACATGAAATGATGTTTATTTGACTAACCTGCTATAGAGCATGAAGTGTCTCTCTCTCTCTCTCTCTCTCTCTCTCTCTCTCTCTCTCTCTCTCCAGTGACAAACCTGAAAGTGAAGAAACAGAGAGCTGTCAATCATATTCACATCACATATAAATCACCAATCAAAGGAAATGTGAAACAAACTCTAAAGATATTCTAAAGCAACAACAATTACTGAAGGATCTTTGAAAAGATCAAATGTAGAACCAATAACTGACTGTAACATCATCTCATCCAGCTACAGGACCAATTCAATACAAATACTGAATAAAATAAAAAATACAAAAATAGTTTTCATGTCAAATAAAAGACTACCATACCAGTTTATATTTGTAATGCTTTAAGTTAAAGAAATCTAATGCTCTGATCATTTACTCTATAATACATTATTATGGGATCTTTAGATCATTATTATTATTATTACATTATTATGGGATGTTCCTTAAAAGAGTAAAAAGCTTTCTATTATTTTTACCACACTGGCTGCAACAATAACTGTAGTTTTGGTGGAAAATATGGTCAGTGACCACAGTAATTTACATCTAAACTTGTAAGACTTTCATAAAAATAGGTTACTGTAACCAGAAGAAACAAGAAGACTTTAATCCATATATAGAATATAATAAATATAAACTCAATACTCAATAAATATAATTGAGTCTTTTCTCTGCATAAACCGTAAATCATCTTTTAATAGTAATTTAGGAGAAGATTAAACCCCGCGGTTTAGTTCATTATAGTTGTTCATTCGGTGAAGTGTGTGAAATGTTGTTGTGTTGTCGACATCTGCTGGAGCATCAGTGAGCGCGCGGGTACCGCAGCATCCTCATCCACACCCGCATCAGCCCGTCAGCATCCCCTGTGGGAACTACAACATCCATCACTTGACATTCATCATGAAAAGCTGAGAGACATCTGATATGAAGCGCATTGGGTTTTCTTTAATATCGTCTTAATTCGCGCAGGAGGTATGGCGGCTAATCACAGGCTTTCTCGATGCTTTTACACGACACACAGCTCAAGTCTTTGTGAACACTGCTGATCTCGTGTTTTCGTCTCTCTAGACACTGCTGATCATATGATGTACAGATTGTCTGACGCAAACGCAGGTGCGCTTTTAAACAGGATGACGCGATGTGATTTTAGCACGCGTGTGGGAATGATGTGAAAAGACTGACTGCATCGTGTGTTATTGTTGTGGTCCACACCCGTCATGTCTCCTCCAGCATCAGCTGCGACAGCCAGTGAATCCAGCACCACCACCATCTGTGAGGAGGACCCAGACAGACCCAGAGAAGAGGTACAGACAGTATTTAGCCCAATATAACACACACTAGTTACAGACATATTAAACATCAATACTGAAGCCCATCATCAGTGCTGTGTGAAGAGACTGGCTTTATCATTAAAAATATATATAAATAATATAAAAAATACCATTGCATGTCCTTACTACACCCACTAATATAAACTGGCTAAATCAACATTTCTGTGATATATTTTCTAAAATATGAAATTTTATTTGCTATTTTTAAATTGGGTTATCAGCATTATATTTCCCTGCCCTCTAAATATTCATATCAGCATAATCTATTGACAAAACTGATGAATTTGTGTGTTCTGTCCAAATATCAACCAATAAAAGTGCATTTAGTATTTATGCATATTCATTTAAACCCTTGTATGGTGTTCATGTCTTTGTTTCTAAGACAATATTTGTCAGTCTAGTGATCTGATGGCATAATTTTATTTTTAGCCATAAAAATGGATGTAAAATACTAATGTTTACTTTATCTCAACTACGAGAAACATAGACGGCATATATGGTTAATTCTTGTCACTGACCTCTGAATCGTGATCAAATGTGACAAAAAATATCATCATGGGTTGAAAACACTAAATGTCTTTACAAAACAATGAACTGCATTTTATTTTCTTTTATTTCGTTTTGTTATTAACACCATTTCTTTATACCATAAAACTCCACAAGAGTTAAAGTACTCACTGTCTGCAAATCACACTTTACTTTTACACATTTTTATTTCAGTTCAATTCAAATTGATTTGTTTCTAGAGTGCTTTTTAAGTGGATTTAGAGTAAGAACCTCAAATAACTGGTTACCTTTATGTTTTCTTCTGTGGTTTATGAGCAGCAGAGGCCCGTGAAACAGTCTCTGAGTAAGTCCATGTGCAGAGAGGTGTTCTGGAAATGTCTGCTGCTCTCCACGCTCATGTACGGCTGCATCGGCGCCATGATCTGGTGTCACGTCACCAGGGTCACCCGCTCCACCATCATGACACCCATGACGTACTACGACAGCCCCTGCTCCGACGGCTACATCTACATCCCGCTGGCCTTCCTCGTCATGCTCTACATCGTGTACCTGGTGGAGTGCTGGCACTGTCACGCCAGAAACGAACTTCAGTACAAGATGCACGTGGAGGGAATTTACGAGAGGGTTCAGAGGATGCAGCAGGCCAAGCCCTGCATCTGGTGGAAGGCCATCAGCTATCACTACGTGCGGCGGACGCGGCAAGTCACGCGCTACCGCAACGGAGACGCCTACACCACCACGCAGGTGTATCACGAGAGGGTCAACACGCACGTGGCCGAGGCCGAGTTCGACTACGGCCACTGCGGCGTCAAGGACGTCTCCAAGCAGCTGCTGGGTCTGGAAAAGTCGGTCATCACCAAACTGAGGTTCACCAAGTGCTTTAGCTTTGCCAACGTGGAGTCGGAGAATTCCTACTTGACCCAGCGGGCGAGGTTCTTCACCGACAACGAGGGACTGGACGATTACATGGAAGCCCGCGAGGGGATGCATCTGAAAAACGTGGACTTCAGAGAGTACACCATCGCCTTTTCCAACCCGGACCGCCACCCCTGGTACGTCTCTAACTACGTCTTCTGGACGACCGCCTTCCTCACCCTCTCGTGGCCCTTACGGGTGCTGACGGAGTACCGCACGGCCTACGTCCACTACCGCGTGGAGAAGCTGTTCGGCTCGGACTACGTCCCGGCAACGCCCGGCGATGAGAGACCCTACTGCAGGCGCATCCCTCGCGTCAACACCGTCGACAGCACCGAACTGGAGTGGCACATTCGGTCCAACCAGCAGCTGGTGCCCAGTTACTCCGAGGCGGGTCTGATGGACCTGGCCCAGCGCTCGGGAGGGGTCAGGCAGAACTGCGAACGCTGCCACCGCACCATCAGCAGCTCGTCCGTCTTTTCCCGCAGCGCTCTAAGCATCTGCAACGCCAGTCCCCGCCTCCCCTTCAGCGGCAGCCGCTTCTCTCTGGGCCGGCTTTACGGCTCGCGCCGCAGCTGCTTCTGGAGGAGCGGAAGCCTGGACGACCCCGAGAGCCCCAGCGAGAACACGCGCTGCCTGTCCGGACGGGCCGCCGCGGACGAGGAGGACCCGCCGCCGTACCAGGACGCCCTTTACTTTCCGGTTCTCATCGTGCACTGTAGCGAGAGCTGCCCCAACCATCGCTCCTTCCACAGGAACGGCTCGTGCGTGGAGACGTCTCTGTGACGGGCTGAAGACGGGTTATTGAAATCATCACTGTATGCTTTCATCAACACATCCAATGCATATTTATAGCAATAATGAACACAATGCATTGGGATTCACATTATAAAAGTAATAATGAGAGTCAAACGGACTCGAGGGTTTTAGTTGAGCCTCTTCAACGGAGCAAAAACAAGGTCTGTTTACAACAAATATGACTATTCTCAGACTTATTTCTAACTCAATGAATGTCTTTTTTCTTATTATTTTTTCATCAGTGGATTTAATTGGACTATAAAGTCTATGAATGTTTGCTATACATTCATATACAGTCACTTGAGTATTAAAGAAGAGTATTAGGAGTTGTGATTGAACTGTATCAGGCAGAACTATATACTGTTATTATGTCTATAATGGCGATGTAAACAACAATGAATATTTGCAACCACTTGAAAACAAACATATAACACATTTTTCAGGCTATGCAACTATGAATCTCTGGTATGTTACGCCTTTAAACATGTAGATAGCCGACTTTTTAAGACGGAATGTATGACTGTTAAAGCTTCTCTTTATGTATGTAATGTAGAAACTCTTGAACTGAATTATTTAGCGCGTTCATGAACCAAGCTGACAATTAGTGAATGTTATATGGATTAGTGGCTAGGCAACAGCTCTTTAAATAGCATTAATGCCGTTTATATGGAGACGAAATTTCTTTATGCAGCTATATATGATTTGAATCATTAACCATATGAAAGGTGCAGAATACTTCTCCATTACTTGATAATATGCTGGAAAGGTCTTAAGCATTCCAAAGACATCTTATGTATATAGCTTATATATCTGTTGCCTGTGACATCTCTTTTCTACTGTCTAGATCATGTATATCATATCACAAATGACTGAAATAGCATCACAACGCTGCCTTTATGTAGCACACATTAAACCAGACATGGACATAAACTCACCCAATAAACTGCTCATGGAATCAAACAACGGCGTAGATATTTGATGTGTGTAGAAACATAAGAGGGTCTTCTGGTACACAAGCCTAGAAATGAAATAAAAGAGCACTGTTTAGTTTATTTAGAGTTTAAATCATGTTATTACACACAATTCATCAGTGATTGTTATTCCGGTCTGTTTATGTGTTACTTTATCAAAATGTAATAACTTGATAAACTTCTGTCAAACTAAAGAATGAACTTACCACGTCTTCATCATCATCATCACACCAGGAGAAGAAGAAGGACAGAGCATTTAAAGTGCATTGACAAGAAAACACCACTAGATGGAAATAACTGAATGTCAAGAAACTTGATATGTCATATAATATTTATCTTATATTATCTTAATTATCTTAATCTTTTACTTCATTGCAGATTTACACAATCTACATCTTGTTCTCTAATTGCCAAAAAATGAAATAGTAATAACAAAATAACAAAATATGGTTCTCGTACAGTGGTTTTCAAACAGGGGGACTGTTAAAGAAGTAAATAAATAGATAAAAATAAATAAAAAGAAGTTTAAATAAATAAATAAATTAGATTAACATAGGTAAATAAATAACCAAAATGTGTTAGAAATATTAAATGGATTAAATTCTGTTTAATCAAATAAATAAATATATTATTAACATAAATAAAAGTTTGATTCTAATCCAATAAACACAAATTATTAATGCATTTAAGTGCGAACATCCTTGTTGACCCTGTGACAACATACCAATCAACCAATCAAATGTAAAGGATAAGTTTAGAGTTCCTGTAAGTTTAGATGCTTTATCACTTCATCTATCATTTGTCTCCTAATATTTGCAAGTGGCTTTGGATAAAAGCATCAGCTAAATGCCTAAATGTAAATGTAAAGAGATTGTTATAGTTAGGGGTGGGGTCTTTCCTATAGAAATGCTTTAGGATCAACCTTAGCAGTCATAAATCAGAAAGGAAGACAGGAAGTATGAAAAAGGAACTGTGTTTGGACAGGACATCTGTGGTTCTTTACTGGGGTTTGTGTGTCACATAGTGGAAATAGCAGGAATAACTGGTTTATGTGGATAATGACAGAGAGGAAATACAATAGTAAGAGGTTTTGAACCTTCGGGTTGTGTAACATGTACACACATGGGTCATATTATCTTTTGTGTGATTTCATACTTACTCCAAATGCTCTCTGATCTCTTTTCAGCTATTGATTGACAATGACATTTATCAGGCACGTCTCGCCCTCGGTACATATAGCTGTTTGCTTTCAGATATCAGGGTCAGACTGATGTGAGCCGTTCATCTTTAGCGAGAGGAGGGATGGGTATTATTCCAAAGGTTCAATTCATTTAATGCATTTTTACACTCTTAAAAATAAAGGCACTTCTAAAGGTTCTTCACAGTGATGCAATAAAAGAACCCAAAGAACCTTTCAGTCAAAGGTTCTTAAAAGAACCATTCATAATATAAGGATCCTTTATCCACTATAAAACGTTTTTATGATATCATTTAGATAAGATAACAGACCTCTATTTTTAAGCATGTATATCCATAATAAAATAATGTTAAAAACACAAATAAGATCTTATTTTCATTTAGTAATGCCCTTCAGAAGAAGC
Source organism: Beaufortia kweichowensis (assembly GCA_019155185.1). Classification (NCBI taxonomy): domain Eukaryota; kingdom Metazoa; phylum Chordata; class Actinopteri; order Cypriniformes; family Gastromyzontidae; genus Beaufortia; species Beaufortia kweichowensis. The sequence continues at coordinate 17,475,505 of CM032805.1, read as the reverse complement.
TCAAGACATCTACATGTTTCCTAGAAGGAAAGTTTGTATCTTAGAAAACAGTTTTGTAAAAGTCTCTCAGGGTGAATCTAAACATCATACAGACTGTTGGACATGTTCAAATACACAGAAGAAAATCAAAGTGCAGAACCTGAAGATCAGTGTTCTGTAGTCACAGAACATCCAGACAACATCATCACACAGTATTAAGAGTCTTTTACTTAAGAAATGTTCTTACTTACATTTGACAGATTCTGTATCAGAGATGTAAACGTATAAGCAGCATTAACAAGATTATATTTATCGTGATTCATCTGTTTGTTTGTTTGTTTGTCGTGGTGTTTGTTTCCGGTGGTGTTTGTTTGTCGTGGTGTTTGTTTCCGGTGGCTTGATTTATTTACGGTGTTGTCTTCGTGGAGAGTTAACTAGTGTGTATTTACTCACCTAAACTATAACTTATGCTCCACTTTTTGCACTAGTTTACACCTCGCGACGTTGAGAGGGTTCAGCTCATGAATAATAACTAGAACACGTCATGACGTAACGGGTCGTTGCGTATTTAATATTCATGAGTCACGTCATCGACGTTTGTTTAGTAGTAGTGCGCAGTTGTATGTGGGGGAATTGCAACATAAATGTAAATAGTTAAAAAATAATAATAGACATTTTGTTAATTTTGTCTATATGTCATCATTTAACTGTCGCTTGCAGCGTTGCGCACGAAAATATCGCGAGAGCAATTAGAAAGCATACAAAGCAAGTTTCTCTCGCGATATTTGGTCTTCTCTGCGTCACCTGAACTTCATGGAGAGCGTCACATTATTGATTCTACTGGATGGGGTTTTACAGTGAATTATATTCCAAAGTTCAAAGGTGCAAAGGGTTATTTATGTGCACTATACCGCCAACACATGTAATGTACATTTGTAGGCCAACAAATTATACAAAAGCACAAAAGTTGCTGAAATAAAATCTTTAATTTAATAGTTAAATGACGAGATTTGACATTGTCCCAAACTGTAAAGAATCATTTATTAAACATACTTTAGGTTATAGCATCAGCTAACCTTGATTAGAGGTTTTCTTCATTTGGAAATATAAATATTCACTTTAAATGAATTAGATTTAAAAAGCAAAATGTTTCCAGTATGACAGTGAAGCTGCTGAATTTTCAGATGTCTCAGTTTCTTCTGGATCTGATCTCATGAGTACATGGTGAGATGCATCCACTACAAAAACAAAACAACTGTTTTTAATCTGGAATTATCATTCATTGACAATGCTGATGATTTTATTAAAAGAATTTGAAACAAAAAAATAATTACTTCGTTTTCTTGAAGCAGCACGCCTTGCCCTCCAGCAGCAAGTCTTTTATATGTTTCTGTTGGTAAGATTAACATCACATCCAAGTAAAATATTAATCATATCACTGACCATAAATCCAACTGACCTGGCAGCAGTATAACAAAGGTTAGAATGATGTTATCTGGTTTTATTATGTTATTGTTTTATAATGTGAAGCTTTTGTGTAGAACAGGTAAAGTGGCCTGGACTAGAAATATAAACAAAACATGTATCACTGATGATTTATGCAATTCATCTGTAACTGAACAAGATACAGTTTCTCATGTGCTTTATTTAAGATTGCCTTGTTTACAATGATGAAGAACTGTACTGGGATCAGAAAAGACTCACTGGACATGCTCTCCATGCGCACCACAAGAAAAATAAAGTTCTCCAGTGTGATCTGTCCGCTGGAGTAACCGTACCGCACAGCCATGAGATTAAGCATACGGTCACTCAACACAAACCCTTCAATGAGAACAAATATGATTTATATAAGAAATATCAGTCAGCTGTTGATTTCATAACATGATTAACCATCATCACATACCTGCAGCTTGAAGAGCATTCTGTAGTTTGTTCAGTGATAAACTCCCAGTGTTCGTATCATCCATTTTATTAAAAATGTCCTGAGAAACAGAAAATGAACACATCAGACAGAGGTCAGAATACACGATGGCAGTGTTAATGCTAAACCCAAAAGATCTTTACCTTCAGCAAAAGCACCCGTTTCCAAAGACGAAGGAATTCAGATTCATTAAGATGTCCAGTGACAGTGAGCTGCGTTACTGTGTTAAAGTATATCATGAATTTATAAAATAACCAAAGAAACCACAGAAGGTTCTAAAACACAATGTCCTGAAGCCTGTTTTTCATCATGATGAAGGATACATCCATCAGAGCGAGAAGACTCTTACACAAATCCAAGCCGAAACCTTTCATTTTCAGTGAATGTTTGAAGAAAACAAAACAGAATCACAGGAGAGAAAAGAAATAAACACTTGTGTTTACAGTATTATGACTTTAATCTTTGAGTAATTTGGAGCATTACTTGTGTGAAGGTTCTCATTCAGAAGACTCTGAAGTTGATCTGCGTTCAACTCTCTGTACTATAATAACACAGACAATAATGTGTTTCATTAGTCAGTAGAGTTGTTTTAAATATGAAATAAAACCACACACATGATATATTAGATACACAGCATGTACAGCACATGCACCAGGGCAGAAATGAATGTTGAATTTGTATTTTCAGGGGCATTATCTTTAAAAAAGAAAATAAAACACCTCTAATTTATGAAAATTCCTCAAAAGAATCATTCATTTTTGTCCCTGGCTTTACACAAAGCTATTGCATCAATCACAAATTGTTGGAGAATCATATGTACCTTATCTGTATATTGTTGAAATAGTGGGAAGGATTCATCTGTATTTCTAGTATTGATCTGTAATAAATGGAGTTTGAATGAATATTGATTCAGTAAAACACATGTAATGAAATGAAACAGTTGTGATATACCTGTGTTCTTGTCATGCCATATCCAGACATGTCCCTGAAACACAAAGTCAACATCTTTCATAACATACTGTAGTTTAAAGCACTGCAAACAACCTAAAAACACAGTAATATTAATAATGTGCGTACTTCATCTGAGCTTCAGTCTTTGAGTAGATTGTCAGAATGAAGGATGAAGCTTCGTTCGGGTGAAACGTTGAAGGGACGATGATGTAATCTCCTACTTTTAGTCTAAAAAACTCTGTGACTTCCCGAGAATTAATGAAATTTTTGGTGTGTCCAACAGGACGGACTGACTTGAAGAATGAGGCGGGAAGTTTCTCCCTTAGGTCCTTTAACTGGTGAATAATGACAAAGGTTTATTATGCTCCCCTCAGGCACGAACAAGCCCAGCATTCAAATAAATGTACTGAAAATGTTAAATACGTACATGAGCTGGCACCTGAAAAAAACAAAAAATAACTGTTCAGGAACTAAATAGTCCATTGAAGTGATGAATAAAAATACATGAGAAAAACTGAATTTTACAAACCTCATAAATGTTAAAGCCAATATGGAGATTAGTTGCCAGGTGTCTGTGAGCTTTAAGAGGTTTCTGCAGAAGAGACACGAGGAGATTTGGAGTGTTCATGTCTCCGCGATCTTCTGGGGTCTTCTGAAGAATCACACGATACTGGGGATTTTTTGGGAAACTGTCTATAAATGCAATAGTTGTAGTTATGATCAGCATAGACATCCTATTGAAAATAAATGTATGTTATAGGTAATGAGGGGTTAGATGACCTGCGTAATTTGGACAACCTCCAGCCGTTATATCCATCACCCACTGGCCACTGTGTACTTCAGTTCTCCATGAAGATGAATGAGATCCAGCAAGTACATTCATGTCTGAACAACATATATCCACCTCTCCAAAGTTCCTGCAGAAATCCTCCATAGACATCCTGCAGAGACATATATGTACAGACAAGTCATGAAAAGCATGAGATGCATCAAATAAAATGTTAAAGAAACATTGACGATTGATAAAAAAGGCAAGATTTAGCATTTTGAGTAATTAAGTTGATTTGCTGACCAGAATTCTCCGTTATCACGCACAGTGTTGTAATTTTGTTCTTCGTGACGTACAAGATTCCACAAAGGTGATCTAAAAACATCAGATTAAAGTGATGTCAGGAACTGTACAAAATGAAAATAATGTAAAAACATCTTTAACTCTAACTTTTAAAAATAATGATGCCAAGAACAAAACATGCAAACAATGCAAAACATTGTAAACTTAGGAAAGCACTTCTTCACACTATTGTTGCTTTTGATGTGTCGCTTCATTGTCTCCTAATATTTGTAAGTCGCTTTGGATAAAAGCGTCAGCTAAATGCCTAAATGTAAATGTAAATGTAAGAAAGGATCTTCAGAATGATTGTTAGGGTTTTATAATCTAAACAACATTTAAAAACAAAAAGAATGTCTGTCTATGAGTCGTTATACAGCCTGAGAAAGAGTCAAACCTGTCACTCCAGTCTCCATTCCACTCTCCACGACCCCACGGGTTAAAGATTCTCACTAACTTTACTGGACGACCTCCACATACAACCTGTAAAAAAAGATCAGATCTCAATCATTCAGATCAACACTTCTCATTGAAATGGTCTTTTATAACTGTTTTACAGTCCGTCCATCATAAATCTACAGCTGAAACATTTAGCAGGTTAAAACTTAAAAATCTAATTGTATGAGCAATAAGGACCATATTGTATTTACATGAAACATCAGGTCCTGTTAGTCACGTGTTTGCTGATTACTAAAAGTGAAACTTACAGTAACACACAGTACAGTTTGTTTATATACAGTATTTGTCGGTATGAATCTCACCTCTGTGACACCGGTGACTGTGTAAGCGTGCATTTTCACCAGACCATTAGGCAACACGGTATTTTCTACCACTGTCTGAAAGAATCATCAAACGGATGTAAACATGCATGTGTTATATCAGTGATCCACAACATGCACTTGAAATCAACGTAATAGAAAAACCAATGAACGGTCAATGACTTTTGTATATTTTCTGTATACAGTATATACAGTACAGTAGTCCTCACCCCTCCAGGTGTGCTACACCCCATCAAGGATTCTGATTGGCTGGATCGTGTCATGACATCCCAGAGTTTTTCTGAAGCTTCATTTAGCTTGAATGTGACGTGTGGTCCACCAGTGAAGTCCTTCAAAGCCTCTGAGATGTTTCCTTCATTCATGTCTTTATAGGAGCCACAGACTCTGGAGGAAGAAATATAATCTTCAGGATACTTTTCCCACCTGTCTTACAAACAACATGTTTTTAAGAATGAAACATACTTAGCATAAGCTTTTTCTAACAAAGCAGGCCAGAATTCACTTGGTGTTCTGGATCGAACAAAGATGAGATTTCCATCGATGGTTGGAAGCTTGTCATCAATAACAACATCAACCCATTTCTCAAATCTCCAGAACTGATAAAATAAGAAATTAGATATAACCCACTTTATAAGGACTAGTTGAATCCAGAAATACAAATTCTGTTGATGTCAGTGGATGTCATACTGACTGCAAATGAAAGAGAATAAGCATTTTACCCTGAAGTGAAATATTCCTGCATAATCCACAGAAAAGCATTGATCAGACTGGATAATCTGCTTCATAATTTGTCTCTGAAATGTAAGAGCTCCAACAGACGCTAGAAACCAGCAGTTACCTGATACACAAACACACACAAACACACACACATGTTAAGGGTAATGACGGTAATGAGGTTAGGATCTGTTTCTAATAAACGTAAGATGGACAATTTCATTTTTCTTTTTTCTTATGCTATTCAATTTATAATTTCATGTTTTCTATTATTCTCTAAGATACAGTAATTGTTCCAACTTTATGTTTTGGTGTTTGGTTTTCAGATAAATAAAGAAATGCATTAGTTTTGTCATTATTATTATTACTATTTCTTTCCGTTTAGTTGGATTTCTGTTGTTTTTAATCTTATCTTTGTCCTTCATCCACCCATAAGTGGGAAACACTCATTGCTTGACTTGTTGTCGTTTCAGTTTATATGAGTTTGTGTTACTCGTGTGTTATTGACACACACACAGTAAAGCGGCGCTGGAAACTCACCTATATCACCCTGAAGAAAGTCAAACCTTGATGTTTCCTCAAGAATGTAAACAGGGTTTGACACCAGTTCCTGTAGAAAGCAAACAGAAGAACAAATGACTGTGACATTAAACAGCCGTTTACACATCTATTACTGTACAAGACTACAACAAACTTAACTAAAGTAAAGATGAAAAACTGTCATGTAACATGTCATTCTATCTCCATGGGATTAAATAGTTTCCTAAACAAGCTTTCACAAAGCAACTAGGCAACAAACACTGTTGTCCTGATTTACACTTCTATGACATAGAAATAAATCCTTCCGTACCGCCGGTCTCTTCCACACGACTCTGCTCTGATCCTCAGGATTTAACAGTCCCAGACCGATGGATCTAATGTCTGGAGGGAATGTGTTATCTACAAATCTCAGTCTCTCTCTTAAACAGTAGCGCTTCAGCTCATTAAATTCTTGACCCAAGAACTTGTCTGGATTTGTAAAAGACCCCCGTCCATCCCTGAGATTCCTCTCCGACTCGATGTTTAAACACACACCTGGTGGAGGCATTCTGACTCCAGATCTGTTGATAAGGAAACATTGCTTTTCTTACTTCTGCTGTGCCACAATCATTTGTCTATCATTTACATTTACTTTGCTTTGAATACAAGTACAGAGTCAGTGAAAGACAATAATACAGCAAACACTGAAATACAATATTCTGAACTTCATGCATTAACTCGTTTTGACATCTTAATTTGAATTTAACAGAAATAAAACCCACTTCCCGTCCCTTTTCATGTTCTGTTTCAGTATATGTGACAAAGAAATATTCATGAGAAAGACATACCTGTCAGTAGTGTTTGAAGACAGCAAAGCAAAAGAGAGAAGCAGAGACGAGGACAGGACAGAGTTTAAAGTCAAAGACTCCACCCATCTCATTCAGGTATAATATAGCCTCAGGTTTGTTTGGTCAGTATTTGCATGAAGCACAATGTAGGTCAACGAATGACCAAATAGTGTTGACATCACATGATATGACATGTGTCTTTACACCATAAAAATATAAATACAGAAAGTGCCACTCAGATAAAGAAGCAGGTCATGGGTTTAAAGAGTGACGGAGGAAATAAATGACATGAATTCAACATTAGAAAATGATCAAATGAACTCTGTTTGTATACCTTTGTTTTGTGTGTGTCTGATGAGGATGAACTGAAACAGAAACTTTGCATAGAAACACATAAATGTCACATGAATGAACACACAGACACGCACTGTGGACATAATATATACAACAAACATATACAAGAGTTTATTATCTTAAAAAAGCTTCAGTGGTCTGTCCTAAAAATTCACAATGTGCATTTAAAGCGACATTAAATTATTCTCTGTGCTTTTTAGTAATAACTGAGTAGTGAGATTAAAACAGGAAGATTATATAAACACACTAGCGCTCTCAGTCAAGCCCCGCCCACTACGTCAAACGAGGAGGAGCTTGCGCTTTTAACGCTCAACCAATCATAATCAAGGACTGAACCATCCGTTTTATAACAGTTTTTAAAGATTATATTAATTTTTTATTACAATTAATTACATTTTACACGCAAAATTGTAAGTAGCCTGTAGTTTTGTAAATAGCAAAAATTGTTTTTAAATAATGTTTTTAATTTAAGGATGACTTCAAACTCATTTTTGTCATCAATGATGCATTCTTTTTGCAAAAATTAACCTTGGGTTTTATAATAAAATATATAAAATAACGTAATTACCGTTTTTACCACAAATATCATGCTAAACATAAACTATGATTATCGTGTTTTGGGTTTTCTTAAATCGATTTTAACACGAGTTTTTATTTTAATAAATGTACATTTGTTTTAACGCAGTTTGAGAATAAAGAAGTGTTCTCCAGGAGGTCATGACCCCAGTGGATTATATTGAGGTCCCAGCTGCTCTGGAACCCTGACAGCTTCTCATTTCAGTCTCTCACTGCTTCTGCTGGTAAGTCTTTTAACACTTCTCCTTCTCAACTTTATTCTTTTAAAACTGTTTTGTGAATGTGATCGTAATGTAATATTAGTGTATTCATGTATTCAGCAGGGGTAACTCATTAAAATCTCATGTATTGTATGTTGTTGAACATCTAGCATGATTTTGACATGATTACTGGATGAAGTTGTTGTTTGTTTGCTGAACTCCTGAAATATTAAGTAACTGTAAAACAATAAAACACAGTAACAATAGAAATACATTGAAACGTGTGAAGGTTTCAGTGTAGGTCATTGGATGGTAATGGGATGTTTTTCTTCATTCTTCTGTACTGTATTATGCATGTTTTATTATTATTGTGCATTGCAATGATAAAACCTAAACTCTGAACAATCATTATTATAAATATGCTGGAAAGTAAATGATTTTGACCATATTAAGAGTCTCTTGAAATAGAGCCGAGAGCAGGAACAGGTGCCATGTGTCAGGCTTGTGAAAGCAGGAGGAGTTACAAGAGCCAACAGAGAAGCTAAATATAACCAGATGAACAGACAAGACAGACAGTCACTTCACTTCTCACAGTGTAAACAACCCCAAAGACTACAATGACTACTAGTTGATTAGACTAATTCTTACCAGCTATGTTTATCCAGTTCTTAGTTCCAGATATTTCATATTGATACATATTTTTAATAGATACACAACACATTTAAACTAAATGAATCTTTTCAATGTAAACAGTTCTATTGTTCATTGCAGAAACTTATTTCTTCAGGTTGATCAGAATGGAGAGCTGCTCTCAGTCTGTTAATGGAGACGGTCAGACAGATGTGACTCATGATCTCACTGAAGATCTCAGTCAGCAGCTGGAGGACATTATCAGCAGTTATCAGCTGACCGATGAACATGAGGATGCTGAGGATGAGACTGTCACAGACGGGAAAGAGACGGGCAAACCTAAAGACCAGAAGATGGAGAAAAAGATGCTCAAAGGTCTTGGTGAGTCACATGACGGATCTGATGAGGATAAACAACAAATGATGGAACATACAGATTCTTACTCGTTTATCAACCATGAAGGCACTTTTACTACTTTTTAGAAATCTTTGTTACTTTTGCTCTATTTCAAAAGTCGATGCAGTATGTAGCCAATATTTTGCCAGACCTAAAACACAAAATGACTCCTATTCACACTCATTAAGTTCTTTACACACTGTGCTGTAAATGTGTTGAATCAGTGTGACTGAAGTATATTGTCTCACTGATGACAGGGAAGGAAGCCACGCAGCTCATGCAAAGCCTCAATAAACTCGGCACCCCGGAGCAGAAACTGGAGGCTCTCATCAAAAAACATGCTGAACTGGTGAGTACAATCATCAACATTTCAATTCAATTCAATGTTATTTGTATAGCGCTTTCTCACAAAGATCATTGTACCAAAGCAGCTTTACATGTATTGACAGATAACAGTCAGTGGTCAGGGATTCAAAAAAACTCTTTAAGAGAGAAAAAATCCCCTGACATGACGTGTTATAGTTGCAATCTATAATAAAGGACACAAATGTCCATTGATCGCATCTATAACTCACTATGCAGTTACAAGACACAGACATTTACTTACTTAAGAGAGTGAATAAAAATGAATTATATTTATCTGAACTTACATGATGGTTTTATGCTGATTAGTACTGGTTTGGTGCTGGTCTTTTAGGTAAACTGTCTTGCATACTGGGTCAGTAACACATCATCATCGGATCCCAAAAGAAAACACGAAGAAATAAGATATATACAACTTTGCATATGACTTTCTTTTCTTTATGGTGAATGAGTCACGACTGAAGGGTGTTGTTAGACAGCTGATTTAAATGATTTTGTATCCCCGTCTCTGCAGCTGGAAGGACATCGTTCCGATCAGAAACAGTTGAAGGTTCTGCAAAAGAAGCTTCTCCAAGTGATGAAGGAGAAAGATCAGCTTCAGGGTGAACACAGCAGAGCCGTACTGGCCCGCAGTAAACTGGAGGGATTGTGCCGAGAGCTGCAGAGACACAACAAGACATTAAAGGTGAAAAATCATGTTAGTCTGCTACAGCAACTACTGTATATAAAACTGAAAAACCCTATAATTGTTTTCGGTGCAGGAGGAAACTCTACAGAGGTGCCGTGAAGATGATCTGAAGAGAAAAGAAATCACCACACATTTCCAGAATACCCTGACAGACATCCAGGCTCAGATCGAGGAACACAGCGGCCGTAACAACAAACTGTGTCAAGAAAACAGCGACCTGGCTGAGAAACTCAAAGACCTCATTTCTAAATCCGATCAACGAGAAGCGGTACGAGAAGGCTGTCGTGGTCTGATTTAGATAAAGAAAAAGATTTTTAGAAAGATTGAGATGTTTCATTTCTTCTGCAGAATCTTGAAAAGGTATTTAAGCACAGAGATCTGCAGCAGAAATTACTGGAGACAAAACTTGCACAGGCCAACCTGATGCTGAAAGATGCTCAAGAGAAACACAAACTAGAGAAGGAACATGTGAGTTTGATATTCTTAGATTTTGGTTTAACTGCATTCATTAAATGCACATTAACATGTCAATTAATTTATTTGATTGTTTAGTTACTGAAGAAGACTGCAGAAGCCAAACTACAGGTGAAACTTCTGAAAGATCAAGAGAATGACATGAAGGCTCAGGTACATTTACATCAAATATGACAGATTTCATTATGTTTTTAAATCATATTTGTTTCTAAATGTAAAACACTTTTTCCTTGCAGCTTGCTGTATATTCTGAAAAGTTTGATGAATTCCAAGGGACGGTATCAAAGAGCAATAATGTGTATGCCAGCTTCAAACAAGACATGGATAAGGTGTGTGTCTTTACATCCTTATTGTTTAGGGTACGAGAGATCCTGATATATATATATATTTCTTTTACTTTAGCTCTCTGCATGCTTTTGACATAATTAAAACTTATAGATATTGTTTTAACATTAAGTGTGCGTGTGTGTTTCACAAATGTCATTTTATTTAAGATTAGACTCTTAGAGTCTCATCATTTAGCATCTGCTAAAAGAATAAATCTATTTAAAACATAATATAAAGTTGAAATCTTGTCGATTGTCAGTCCTCATATGATTTAAAGAGGACGTATCAATGAGCTATAGATCTCTCAGACACCACGTGACACACAAGGGTTAACTTTAATCAGGTGAAATACTTTGCTCTGTCTGATGTACATGTTAAGATGTTGCTTTGTTTCACAGATGGCAAAGAAGATGAAAAAGTTGGAGAAAGAGGCGATGTCCTGGAAATCTCGTTTTGATGGCTGTAATAAATCTCTAGTTGATATGGTGACAGATGTGAGTAGTTCAGTGACTCTTTTTGGTCATTAAAATATCTAACAGGAAATGTCCTGAATATACAGTATCAGTCAAAAGTTTGGAAACACTTACAGTTGTTTAGATGTTTTTAGAATAGTATTAAACTCATTAAAATCATAAAATAAAACAATTGTAACTGTGTGAATTATATTGTGACTAAAATCATGTAAAATAAATGAACACTATGTTATTATTTGATCATCTTTGATCACACTTTATCTAGAATTTATAAAATCATCCTCTTGACATTTTTATCATCTCAGTTTCTTGTTGTCTCAACCTGAGAAGCTTTTTAAACAAAACTGAAGAAATTTCTATCTATACTGAATTTTTATTGACTGATTTTTAGTCATTATTTGCTCCAAGTAATCCATTTAAAAAATACTGTTTTAGTTTTCTAATGAAAGAAATGAATATGTTGGAACACTTATATTTTTGACATTTCAAACATTGAAATATACACCTTCAGATTAAAAGATTTTTAAGACCATGAGAAACATTTAGTCAGTTGTGTCTAAACGTGGTGCTGTGTATTTTAAGGTTTGTATTTTCTCACGCAGAAAGCCTTGAAAGAGAAGGAATTTGAACTCTGTACCCTGAAGATTCAGAAACTGGAGAAGCTCTGCAGGGCACTTCAGGATGAGAGGAAGAATCTCCATGAGAAGCTTCAGGGATCTCAGCAGACTGACACAGAAACCGCAGGAGAGACAAATGCAGAAGTGGTTCCCTCAACAGAAGCGGTCATCACAGATCCAGAAGCGACCTGCTCGTCCCCTGCACACGTGATGCCTCTGACCCAAGAGCTCGACAGTCTGAAGGTGGAGAAAGCTCGGCTGCAGGAGCTGGCTGCATCTTTCTCCATCCGCCGTCACCTGTCGTTTGAAGCGTGCGATGAGAGTACAGATGCCGGTCAGGCTTCAGGAGTCGACGCTGAGCTCCAGCAGAACTTTACACAGCAGACAGACACACTGTCAGTGAAGAACCAAGAGATCAGAGACAAAGACATGGAGTCAGTTGATTAGATCTGAATGAATCACAAATAAAGTGTCACAAATAAAGTTCATACAGCTCATCTCTACAATTGCCTTCTTGTAACTTTTCTTAAGGAGTCTAATGTTTGAGACAAATGTAGAAGATTGACCAAACAAAGTGTAAAATATCGTGAAGCTTTGCATGATGATTACCTTAAATCCAAACAGCGAATGAAATGTATTATCCAGCTGGATCTCTCTTACAAATATTAACTGCAGTTAAAACAAGAAAAAAACATGGTTACTGTTGTAAAATCATGGTTTTGCCAATATGCCAAAAAAACATGGTTACTACACTTTTACTATGGTAAAACCATGGCTGATTTTTGTAAGGGTATAAATTATCAATCATCGTAAATAAAATTACATTACAATCAGTATTATCTGTAATAAAACCACTGGTAATTTTTTAGTCAAAAACGATGAAATTAGAATTTTAATTTGATAGACACAAGAGTTCACAACAATAATCCAATTCTATTGGAACCAACAAACAAAACATGTTTAAAGAAACAAGCATTTGTGCAACTGTACATTTTATTCAACTCTAGCAAAGATATACACTTCTTTAATTTCACAAAAAATGAAAAAAAAGTTAGCTTCAGATGACACCCACATTTAGAAAGTTAAATTCCCACAGAAACAAACAGAACCTGAAGACAATATTTATAGTTATAGAGAAAGTGCGTCATCTAGTGGATAAATCAAAAATAACAGTAATACATCATTTTTATTTATGTTTTAACTATGTATTTTCTGTTCTACCGGATAAGTCCACATATCACACATTTCAATAATTTCAATAAACAGCTTAATATAATAAATAACCTTATAATGATATTCCTCAAAAAAGCTCCACAACTCTCATTTGACTTTTAAAGAACTTTTGCAGATGTTTTGTGAAGTTTCAGTGCCGATGGTTTAATGAAAACCCAAACCTTACAGACTATTGAAACTTTAGACAATCTCAAACACACAAAAAAAGAGAAACACAGATAATGTTGGATAGTTTATGATCCTATTTTATTGCCTTACAGTACATTATTCATTAACATAAGTATTATACAAATAAACTATTTAGAAGCTTTTTAAATTTTACACTTTATTTTGCTGATAAAACTGCACGACTGTTTGTTCTTGTTCTCTGGTTTCGATGGACCCTTGTCGAATGCTTCTGATCTCATTAATGGCATCAATTCCACTTATTTTCCTGCTCTTCACCAGGTAACAGGCGAGCATCGTCCCTGTCCTACCAAAACCATGCATACAGTGCACCGCCACACCCTACCAAGATAACAAATATAAAAACATAGTTTAAAAATGCAGGTGTAAAGGACAGACTGTCATTTACAGCTATGATGTGATTTACCTGTCCTTTTGCATTGGCCTCTTCCACTATAGACAAGAATCTCTTAATCTGATCAAATGTTGGAGCGCAGAAGTCATGAATCTTAATATGATGGAGGGTCAGGTCTGGACAGGTGTCATGATAAGGAGGTTTGCGTTCACTCAGGGTCACCAGGTGTTTGATGCCGTTGTTCAGCAGGTATTGATAGTGAGCGGTCATTCTGGGCATCGCCAACCCGGCCACTTTACCAGGATCCACCCAGGAGAAGTTTGGAGGTGGTGCTGAGGCCATGACTGTCCTGTATTAATAAAATGACTGCTTAAAATAATGAAATAAATAATACTGCAATGTGTTAATGAACAGCAGATTGATTTTAGAGTTGGACAAATTTGGTGGTTTAAATACCAATGTAAGATCTCTCATTTAGTTTTTAAAGCATTTGTTAATGTTTAAATCATGATTTTTCATTGTCACATTCATAACAGTTCATATTCCTCATAAATGAACCCATGAAAATTAATTATAAAATAACTATTTGATGTTCTTTAAAGACTCATCTCTTCTTCATTTGTTGGGTTTTATAGCTTCTGGTTTGTGTATTATAATTCACAGAAATCCTACAAAGTATGTTCATTCTTAAAACGTGTCTTCTTTTTTGTCACATTCATAACATTCATGAATATTTCCATTTTTTGAAATACATAACTTGTGTATAGACTGATATTATTCTGATGTCTCGACTTTAGTAAAATATAAACAGATGATTTAATATATTGGTAATAAATACATTCTTTGAAGTTTTGACACGTCCATAACGCTTGAATTGTTTAGGACACTCTTACAAATACACACATGACACGTTTTCTCTCAATCTACATGCACTTAACGTAATAGAATTTAGTTCGGCTTGATGTTTTATAAAATATGAAATATAAACAAATCCTTCTCAACTAAAATACATACAGAACTAGAGCGCGTGTCGAGTTTAATCAGCTGTTCAGAGAAGCTGCGCTCGTGCCCGTGAGGCAGGGTTGCCAGATCTGCGTAACAATTGCAGCCCACGTTCCAAGGCCAAATATAATAAATTAAAATATGCCACTTCCATAGCTAAAATATATACGTTATATATATTTTATAATATAATATATATTTTCACTATATTACGTGTATTTTCATAAGCAACAATACTTAGAGACCCGCCAACCCGTTTATGCGCCTTTCTCACAAAAACGTCTTATTACCAGTTTAAGCATAAAATATAAATAAAATATGAGTTGGATAAATATTTCAATACAATCATTTAGTCATGTATATTTGATGCATAATGTCAAATCGTTAACCTGTGTTTAAAGAAGCGCAACGTGCGGAAACTTCAGAGGGAAAAGCGCGGACTTGGCAACACTGCCGCGAGCGGGTCTTGACGCTCCATTTATGGGCCTTTAACATGATTGACACACGGTGCTGGTTCTTCTGTAAGAGTCCGAGTCCATCACAAAACATGGACGCTGAAATGCCTGTCAGGGATTGTTAGGTAATAAAATAAAATCTGAGGATATTTTGTATCGATGACAGAGTCCATCTCTCTTCTGTTCTCTTGCATGTTTGCATCAGAAAACATAAATACATTATAATCAGACTCAGAGAATATGAAGTCGTGGCTAATATTACAATATAAAATCATTACCCACCTTCAAGGTTGTGGGAGTTGTCAAGTTGTGTCGGAAATGTTGTTTTCTTTGCAGCTTTTGTTATTTCTGGTGTATATTTGACACTGGCTCAGGTTATTCACGTCACAAGAGGACGCTGTTCGCTCATCTCTGAGCACAGACCGCTGAAGAGTTTCAAGATGATTCAATAATAAATAGACATAAACTGTCGTGCTCTATTATGTTTTATTATTTACTGTTATTCGTGTTTTTCTAACGTATGTTAAAAGTAAAGCGTGCAGACTGGTTTCTGCGCCCTCTCTCTGTGACGCACGGTTTATACGTCACGCACTCCTTTCTGATAGCGGTTATCTTTCATAGCGTCGCTTTTCATTAACTGCTTAATTTGTTTAACTAATAATGTCATGTTTTATATTAAATATAATAGAGATTTGTATATGACAAAAACCCGCCCAGCGCATTAATGTTGTACTCCAACCAATACTTCTGTTTTCACGGACACTAAAAAGTCGATGATGTCAGAGAAATGACAGTATGTTATATGTTGCAGGTGTTCACTTAAAAGATAGCTGTATGTATAGGTTAAAACGAATCGATATAAACACCTGTTCAGTTGATGTGTGTGTGTAATCTGTGAGGTATTAGTACTGGAACGCAAAACGTTTAGCGCATGTCAGGATGGCCGAGCGGTCTAAGGCGCTGCGTTCAGGTCGCAGTCTCCTCTGGAGGCGTGGGTTCGAATCCCACTTCTGACAAACACTTTTCTTCTCTTCATAAGTCACATACTTCTTTGCTGCTCACAGTTTTGGTCTCTGATGATAAAACAATGACTGACTTTGAGTCTTAGTATCTTAGCTAATCATTGGGAATCTTTAACAAAATTAACCAAGTTAAATGTGCTACATGGTCAGATAATAGGTTATCCACTTTTATAATAAAAAAGTGAAAAAACTCTTATTTACCTAATACTATACCAGACAACATATTTTATATGCTATACATTCTTCCAGCTGTTTATCAAGTATCAGCAGGATAGTGCAAAACAATATATCTTTTAAACAGTTGATGGGTTTTCTGAAATGAAAGTTTAGAGGAATATAGACACTAAATGCAGCTTTATATACTGGTTAGTGCAAGACATTCAGTGAATATAAAATATAAAGTTTATTAAAAATAAAATGTGATACAGAGTTGTACAATTCACTGAAAAGTGAAAAGATGCAATTGGCACATTATGTACAGTTTACATCAAAACATAATGACACGTGTTTTCATGAGTAATGTTGAATGTGCTTCAGCTGTGAATGTAGTCCAGATGATTGTGTAGGACAGTGTTTAATGTGCAGTCGAGGTCCTGCACAGACTCATTTACAGAGAATGCAGTTCTGTCAGCAGAATGAAGTCTTGTGGTTTGTTTTAGTGATGTCATCAGTCTTTTATCTTGCTCAGGAACTCTGGGAAACTGCCATACGTGTGGCTCTTGCTCTTGCTGTCTGTGTGTCTTCATGTGGGCATTACGACTTTTGACTTTAAAAAACACCCTATAACATGAAGAAGCGTAACATGAATCAGAAAACAACCACAGTGAATCATAACGGTATTGAGATGTTTCTGTTTCTGACTCTTACTTTCCACACTCGACGCAGGGAAATATAAGAGCTGAATCTGTGTCTCCGCTGGTGGTGCTGTTTGACGGGGAACTTCTTACAGAACCAGAACCCAAAGGAGTCAGCGATGGTGTTCTGTGTTCCGCTGGAGAGCTACAGAGTAACCCCAGATTGTTCTGGTTCCATGGTTTTACATTCGTTGGCTTTGAGAAAAACATTTTGTCACAGTTTACTCATCCCATGTCAGTTCATAGTGAACACAGATGTTGCGCTTCAAACAATTAATTCGTGTAAAAGATGAAAATGTCATAATTTAACTGAACTTCAGTGCTTTTAAAAACATTTGACAGAAAGGTTTTTTATGGAACCAAACATGTTTTTTCTATGGCATTGCTGTGAAGAACCTTTTGTGTAAAATTGAAAACAAAATGTTATTTAGAATATTGTGGTTGTCAGACAGGGCAGTGTTAATGATCGAACGCAGAGGCCGTGTACTTTAGAGAAAAGGACAGAAAATAAAGAAAACGCCTAGACGTTTCACTACTGAAATATCTCACAGATACTCACAGACACTTCACAGACAAACACAGTGTGGGAGTTTTCTGGCTTTTTGCTCTTGCTTTCTCTGTCTGGTCCTGGTGTGAGGTTAAGCATCCAATCCCCCTAATTCATCAAAATAAATAAATAATCATTTTGTATCCAGTAAGATAAACAGATACAGTACAAAACTAGAATATTACATTAGTGATCTCACCTAAAATAAAAAAAAATGATGCATACAGAAAATGAAGACCATCTCGATGTGTTATATTATGACATTGTTTTGCACTTAATTAATGCACTTAAAGTTCTTAAGGTTTTGTTTATTTGTTTGTAATTCTCATTATTCTCGAAATAAGCACCATTGTGAATATTTAAATAGGAAACAAAGACAGTATAACCAATTTCACCATAATGTATCAATACTACAAAATTGAATAATATTAAATAATAATTATGGATTAAAAATTTGGGTGTGAATCTGCTTTGGTGTATCTAAATATATCTGGTGTATAAAATATCTCACGATGCAAAAAGAATCATAACAACGCTGACAATACATTCATTTTTATAAAGCGACATATATTTTCATATTTTTTGTTGAAACGTAAGCTGGTCCTACTTGAATCTAAAAGCAAGTTCTTAACAGGTTTTATGGGATTGATCCAAATATACGGTAAATAAAACCTGACTGTAACTCACCTGCTGTTCTGGAACGGGTATAGTCATAGCTGAACTAACTCTCGTACCCAAACGCAACCGTTTTTTCCACGTGTAGTAGTATTCAACACACTGAGACACAGTCTTAGTCTTGACCTAAAAACCCCAAAACATTCTGAACAGTTTCCACATGGTCACACATTAATATTAATGTACATATGAATGTAAGTACCACTTTCTGAACGAGATAGAAGTCTTTATGATGAGTTAAAAGTGCTTTATTCAGAAGCCGCTTCTCTTGGGGACTCCACGCATCTGAACCTGGATGATGAGGATGGAGAAGAGTCATTTTAATGCTGTTTCATATTTTATAGTATTTACACAGATGATGATTTACATTCAAATAAAAAGCCTGAATACTCTCAGGTAGAAAATCTTCTGAAACGGTCGGTCTCACACCTGCGTAATGATAGTCTGTTTTAGGGCTGAATGTGTTTTTTCCACACGAGAGAAGTTTCTCAAGGGTGTTCTGAAATATAAAAGAATTTAAAGAGCTTAGAGAAAACATTTTTAGAAACGGGCATGTCGTAATAAACCACACTAACCAGAATATCTCCTCTGCAGTCAAAAAGACAATGTAAGACACATTCAGTGTTTGTTCCTCCTCCTGGCAGGACACTAGAACAAGACATTTTCAACAGGTCGTCCACTGAAATGGGAAAATGAAATGAAAGGTCATGTCAAATCTTTGCATCAGTTCATTAAATGAAATGCACAGACGTCACCTTTCTGCTGGATATCAGGGGTATCCGGGTGTTTGATGGGCATCCACAGAAGAACTGCATTATGGGTATCTTCACTGATGACCGACTGACTCATTTCAGGGATTTTTGCTTGAAATTCTTCACCAATATTAATCCGGCTGTAGCAAACACATAATACAATTACTGTCCAATAGTGTCCAAAAGACTCTCAGCATGTTTAAAATAACTCAAAATCTACACTAAGCTGTTTGTCAGTAAAGGTTTAAATCTTAAAATATTTTTGTTTATCCCAATTAAATACGATCATGATGTTCATGAATCAGCTACATTGTAATATTTGTTTCTGAATGATTGTGTGCAGACAATCGTTCAGAAATTATTCGCTTTGGATAAAAGCGTCAGCTAAATGCCTAAATGTAAATGTAAATGTAAATGATTGATTTTTGTAATCGTGACTCTGTGAAATTCTGTGAAAATCTGTAAATGATAGATGACTATATATGATATATGATAACAGACAGGTTCCTACTACTTTCCGCAGAAATAACAGCTCACATGTTGAATAATGAGACGACATTTCTGCTTCTTTAAGAACCATGAAGTAGCAAAGCCAAAAATATCAACCACATATCAAATGCCCTGACAACCAGCGACTTGAAGAACATAAACTATACATGTCACTCTTACATATATAACAGATGAAAGACTTACGGTGTTACATGTCCCAGTGTAACAGCATCCACATCATCGCCTGTTAATAATAGACACAGAAGAACTTTCCATGTTAACCACATGACAATAACTCAACAAAACAACATTAAAGTCTTACAGCAGTGAGAAGTTACAGATCATTCATTGACACGTACTTGTTTGACAGTGATGGACGTCAGCGTGAGTCTTTATCTTTCCATTAACGGCACTGAAGAGACCCGAGCCCGGGCGTACAGGGCTGAGCATTGGCGGCGGTGTGTAGGGTACATCATCATCTCTGCTGACGGGTGTCTTCAGGAGACTTCTGAAGAGAACGGCACCTCTGGACTCCTGACCCGCGCCGAGAGGAGGAATCATCAGAGGTACCAGACACTGACGATACCTCGCTTTCCCCTGTTTAGATCCACAGTCACGCTTTAGCTACAGAAATATCAGAAATGACCATATGTACATTACAGTACAGTAAACAGTAACAGTAAACTCATCAAACCCACAAGATAGCACAACTCTGGGAATTATGTTGAGAGAAAAACATCTAAAAAACCCAAAACTCTTCAGTGAATTTACAGAAATTGTTTTCTTGTCAGTCAGTTTCTTGAGGTCTCACGCTGAGATGCTTTAAAATAGAACTGAAGAAGTTCACATCTGAACTCTTATTGGCTGATTTTTTATTATTCTTTCAGTCATCCTTAAATACTAATATATAAATATCTCCATTTGAATTAATATATTTAAAGATTAAATGTGCTTGTTAAAGTTTCTACACTAGCAGATACTGTAGATGTCTTTAAGACACTGAAACTGAATTTCACAAAAGATCAATTATGAGGGTTTCAAATCTCATTTCTGTTTTAAAACAGCAGCTAAAAATACTTCTATGAATGTCAAACACTCACACAGGAAGGTTGGTTTCGCACCGGAGGAAGGGGTGACGGTGGACTTCGCTCGTCGTCTTTCTGCTGACAGTGAGGAGTGAGTTTGGACGTGATCTGATGATTCTTTACAGGAACTGATACAGGTAAGATGATCGGGCTGCTTTCAAAAACATCACCGTGAATCTGCCCGTCTCTCTGGTAAAACAAAATGAATGTTTTTAATATGATTCCCTTCAGACTCATGCATGAAAGGACATACTGTAAATGAACATGGATCAGAAAAATCATCTTTGGTGTTCCACAGATGAATCACACAAATTTTACTCTAATCTGGTGTTTCGTACCGCTTTGAGGGACGAGGGATGTGTTCTGAATCCTCCGTGGGATCTCATGTGTCCGTTCAGAGCCGGAAGACTTTTAAACTCCCTCTGACAGACGGTGCATCTCATTCTAGCGTCCGCTTTCATCGGCCCATTTTCTGTCCTGACACCAAACACAACTTCATGAAAAAATCAACTCACACCTCATATTCAATTCTATCCACACATACTGTCACACCTGTAATGTTGTGATACGATTTCACTGTGAAGATCTGGTGAAGACGTCTGCAAGAATGAAGACATTGATGAGAGTCCTGTGGCACACAATCACAATACAACAAAATACACGATCTGATGATACCTGTGACCATCGAGGTGCGTGTGGAAATATATCTCCTCTCATTTGTGTGCTTTGTGAGATGGTTTTACTCTTGTTTGATGAATACTGAGGACTGCAGATGTCATCAGTTCTGTGAGGGAAACTGAACGCAGACGGACCGTCTTCTTTAGGACTGCAAAACACCGGTGTGTCGGGTGAAGAGTGCTTGTCGTACGATGGCAGATGGCCATCGTGAAACATGTTGTTTTGTTTGACAGGTTGCATGTGTTCTTGAGAATGCAGATACGAACTGCTCGGATGAGAAAACGGGTGAAGATATTGTTGATCTTGATAGTGAGGAGACAGAAGACTGAAGTCTTGACCCTGGCTTTGAGCGGACTCGTGCTCATCCGGTTGAGTTTTATGCACAACCGTTCCTCTGGCTTGTAAATGAAGCTGTTGTTGTTGGTTTAAGCTGATGGGAAATGATGTTTGGTGATTCTGATATAACCAAGCGCCGTGTGGTTTATGAAGAGCTCTGTTCATCTGCTCTATATGACTCACTTTCTGTTGCTGGTATCCATAGTGAAAATGATGATGATTTTGATAAAGGCCGTGCGGTGGGTTTTGACCATCTGATACGTGAAACCCAGTCTGATCGGCTATTGTTTGCATTTGACCGTGAATAGCCATCGGATTAAAAACCGGAGACTCCAAAGGTCCGCTTTGAGGTAACGCCAACACTCCTGAACTATGATGATTTTCTGAGTCGTTATCACATGTTCTGTTGCTTTCTTCAAAGAGATGATGAATGTTCTTGGAAGAGAACGCTTTACAGAACGAGTCCAACTTTTGAGGATGGGCTGCACCGTCTTTGGCGTCATTGAACGCATTAGCGCTCTCAGATAGTTCTTCCTGACAAGACGAGCCCCACGATGATCCCCGTCCAAACTGATTATAATCCCAATTCTCAACACCGTTTGACATATTGAGCAATGGAGAAAGTTCATTTCCAGGAGTGACTGGAGATGTTAAATGCTCGTGGTTGAGGTGTGGAGACATTGGAGACGACTGAACTGAACTTACGTTTGGTACACCATAATGAGCTGCACTCGGGCTGTTCTGGAACAAATAGTTCCCATTGGTGTGGTTAATAAATGGATTCGTCTCATAAAGATTTTCTGTCATCTCTGAAAGATTCGGCACCGCTGTTGACTGTTAGAACGGTTTAGAGAATGAGATTACATGATGTTCAGATGTCTTGTAAATCAAACTTGACTCTCATTGTTTGATGAACAGGTCACTCCTACAAGAAAGACAAAAACATAAACATTTCTCAAATGAATAAAATAAATGTTCATTGGTAATCTGTGATAAAACATATTAAACACAATAATTATTGAAAGAACAAATCTATTTTAATTTGTCTTTTTACCAGATTACTCTTCATTTATTTTTTATTCTACATATAAATATAAAACAGTGTTACTGTAAGCGCTATACAAATAAACTTCAGCTGAATAGTCCATAATGTTTGTTATTAAAGACTCTTTGGATCATATCTGAGATGAACAAGTATCTGATCATATAACAAAACTAAAAATCTATTTGTGCACACAGTAGATACAGTAAAGTCACATTATGAGTCAGTTTGAGGTTTCCTCTGCCATTCATATGAATATAACCTTCAGACAACATCTCCTAACTTCCTGTCACATGGTCTGTTTTCAACATACCATAATCATCTGATCTGTATCTCTGAATTTGTTTTAAAGATGTTGGTGTCCTAAAACATTTCGACTACATTTTACTTTCACATGAATTCAAAGCAAACGCTTTTTTTGTGAAGCAAAGAAATGTTTACTTTACTAACATTATGAATGACTATTTCTAATAGCACATGTTGGAGTCTTGCTGAGTTTTGAGCACATATTCAGTAACTGTGTGTTTGAAGAGAGTTTGTTTTCTAGGTGTGAAAGCAGATTATTGGTTTAACTCTGAATCAGATTAACACATAGTGTCAAAAGCTCAAGGGCTCGTTGTGGTTTTGAAAGTTTCCATCTTCACTTCATAGTCTGTTTACTGAGCGTGTGAACCTGTCAGACTCGGACCAGTTAGTGGAACAAGATGACTATTAGATCTGTCCAAAGAAACTTTAAAGTAATTAAACTTCTACAAACAATATGTAAAATATAAAAAAAGTGTGAAAAAAGTGTGTTTTGTGTTTTCTCAAGAAAGACATCTTCTTTAAATCAAGTGTGTCCTAAAGTCACTGTTATTGATTATTTTTATAATATGTTATGGTGTTTATTTCGGAACAATTATTCTTTTAATAGTTTTATTCATCTGAAACATCTGAAAGTTCATCTGATGATTTATGCAACATTGTATTATTTTCATGTGTCAGTTTCTCTAAAAATGTATGTAAAGTAGATTATTTTATTATATTTATAAAATGATACTAAAATCATAATTATTGTCATTCAAAAATGGTCGACATATTTTTATATTTATGATGAAGGACGTTATCTGCTGGATTTACATTCACCTCGGCATGTACAGTAACAGAATCAAATTCTGTCATGTTTGTGTGGTTTGTATGTTTGTTTGAATAAAATCCTGTTCAAAATAATGTGAATACAGTATATTGTATGCAAGGGATCACTGTTATTTAAAAGCATCAGCTAAATGCCTAAATATAAATGTACATTTAAACTATTGTTTTGAGTTTTTTTTTTTAAAGAAGATCTCATCCTACTTTAAACTTCATCTTTTCTTAAACTCATCTCGCCCCAGAATCAACAGTTTCATCTGTACATATGTGTTTACACAGTAATGTGCGTATTCAATTAAAAACTACTCATTTCATAAATCATAATGCAAATAAATATATTTTATTATTTTACTGTATGTATCCTGATGGTTTTCTATTCTTCTCATCATTTTTAATCGTTTTAATTTTTTAAATCTATTAAATCAATTTTCTGTATAATGTAAACCACACATAACATATATAAGGTATAACAGCGTATAACACACTGAAAGTTTTCAATAACATCCTCCTCGCTCTGCCCAGTGGACTCAAGGGTTTAAAAGACTGAACGTCATCACTTACCTTCACTAAATGACATCAAAATAACTACAATTAAACTCGTTTCTCAGCGAGGTTTAAATATAGTTACAACAACAAAACATAGAAAAATGATCCTGTGTAGATCTGACATCTGTATGTGTTATAGTGATGATAAATAAATAATAACTCTTACCTCCTGATTGATGCTTTTGTAATCCATGTATTTAGTAACGGTTGCCTTCTGAACATGACCAATAAAGAGACATTGAATGAAAACTGAATCCTAAAAAACATGCAGAAATGTACATCTAAACACACAAAGAACAGAAAGTGTTTGTAAAATGGGAAGTCAGTAAAGTTTAAAGTGCTGACTAAGTCATTCTGCTTGTGTCCTCTTATAGCATCAGTGATGTCTAAAGGCCTGAAAGGGTTCAATATAGTTCAGGAAATGTCATCTTTCTCTTGAAGCTTCCTGAGGATTAACCACAAACTATTTTCTCAACCTGCTATTATTTCTCTCAGTCATGTGTCAAACTAAATATTGCAATTTTATTTTCTGGAGGTACATGTGCATTTAATTCTCTATTAGAAACCAATAATGTCTTATAGTGTGTGTCAGAATGACGTTGTGCATTCAAAACACAAACGTTTGTAAACTTTTAATCTAATGTCACAATGTTCCTGTTTTTTTATCTTTATCTTAGTTTCTCTATGAGTTTTTCTATCTGGAGAAAGCTTAACACACCGGCACATATTTAATGCATCTAACGGTTTCATAGTGAACGATATTGAGTTATGTGAGTTATAACCTTTATTTCAATTTTATGTTTATATACTAAAAATGATACACAGTGAACAAGGTATTCAGCACATTTTTAGTATCTACATATTGAAATATAGCAAGCTATAGTGAAAACATACATCTGCCGTTATACAAACATAAATGTCTTACAGTATCAGAATGTCATGAGCTTAAATGAGCTTTAATTGTGATTTATAGACACACACATACAGTTTGTATTTGTAAAGTGTCATTTATGTTATATAAAGTGTCATTTATGTTATATAAAGTGTCATTTATGTTATATAAAGTGTCATTTATGTTATATAAAGTGTCATTTATGTTATATAAAGTGTCATTTATGTTATATAAAGTGTCATTTATGTTATATAAAGTGTCATTTATGTTATATAAAGTGTCATTTATGTTATATAAAGTGTCATTTATGTTATATAAAGTCTTGTTATATGGTTCTTATTCTATATATACAAAGACTGAAGCCCGTATAAAAACCTCAAACATCTTCATCATTTTATCTGATCATGTTGCACCTGTTAACTGAAACCTTGTGTTACCATCTGCACTTCAATTACTGCATTTTACTAGTTAAGCAATATTTAATATCAATTTGTATATTCTATATATTCACACAAATTAAAAGCCCAAATTAAACCAAAATGCGAACTAAATTTAGCAATAAAGTCCTAAAGTCATATCTGTGTATAAAAATATTTACACACACTAATATTTCATAAAACTAAAACCTACTTTTATTTACATTTGCGTCAATTATTGAATATAGTTTCGAGATATTTGCTACAAGTTCACCTGAACACAAAAACTAAGAAAAAGTTAAAGTTCATACATACCGAGAGATTGTTGAAGTGAAAGGAGAGTTGTGTAAAACACTGAAGCTCGTGCCGCATCTTTCATCTGATGGATCTGAGGATCACATGCACGCGCACGTCCTGCGTCTCCTGTGCACTTTAAATAACAGACTTCAATTCATCTTCATCTAAAAGATGTGACATTAGTGCCCTCTGCTGTACACACAAACACACACAAACACACACACTTCCGCATGAACAACATCCCATAAATACAGTTTCACTATGACTAACAGACACACTTTATCTCATCATAACACACACTGACACTTCACTTATTAATGTTTCTTTATTAGCAGCATCAGCTGAAGATTTATTTATCTTAATTTAGTTTTCAGAATTTGTTAATTGATGTATTGAGTAAATAAACTGTACAGTGTAAATTACGTGTGTGAAACTGTGTGTGCGTGTGTGTGTGTGTGTGTGTGTGTGTGTGTGTACACAGAGAGGGAATTCTGACATAAACTAACTGACTTGAAGATTAAGGAAGTTAGAAACATGAGTGGGGTGTGTCCAAAAACTTCACATCAGACATGATGTTCAGAGAGAGAGAGAGAGAGAGAGAGAGACAGAGAAGAGAGAGAGAGAGAGAGAGAGAGAGAGAGAGAGAGAGAGAGAGAGAAGAGAGAGAGAGAGAGAGAGAGAGAGAGAGAGAGAGAGAGAGAGAGAGAGAGAGAGAGAGACTGTGAGAGAGAGAAACAGAGAGAGAGACAGAGAGAGAGAGAGAGAGAGAGAGAGAGAGATACTGTGAGAGAGAGAGAGAGACAGGGCGAGAGAGAGAGAGAGAGAGAGAGAGTTGGACTGCTCATGTTCAGGTTTGTCACACAATTGTATTTTCTTATTTGAATAAGAAGTTCAGACTTCATATGAAACATTGGTGTAACGGTTAGAAGGAAGTTCAGGCAGTAAGTGCTGATGTCTGATATACATGTTTCTGTTCTCTGAATGTTTGCTGTCAGAGAGTAAACTTGATTTATTTCTTCATGTTAGAAGGTTTTTGTTTAAGCAGGTGATGTGTGGATCATATTGATGTTGAGGATTATTAGATAAATGATTTATAAAGTCATGTCATTGTAAGAGTGATATTTGTTGTTTGTGTTACAGAAAACACAAGAACAAGGAACGTGTGTCACTTTAACACCGTCAACATATCCAACACATTAAACATCTCTCACAGAGACACACAACAGGAAACCAGTTTTTGTGGTGAGTTATTTTAGACGGTAGTGTGGTGTTAGGACTTATTTCACAGACATTAATATGAAAATCCAGCTGTTAGCTCAAACTCGTAGCTAAAAACACTTCCTATTTTCTTTTTCTGTGAGATACTGAAAGAGACTTTTACTTTGTAATATTCTCTGGATTATATTGATGTTTATTTTGTTGTATTATTAAACCTGTTGTGTTGTTTGTATGTTGGTAATACAGGAGTAAAGACGACGTTTATCATCAGAGACATGGAGCAGGTAGGAAATGTTGCGTGAGTAACTGTAACGTGTTGAAATGTTGTGTAAGAGTCATGAAACTACTGAAGCCTTTACATTACACATTAAACTGCATTTAGGATTGAGAATAATAATAATAAGATTCATGTGTAATTTGATGTCTTTTGATCATTCATGTTATCCAGCATGATTTGATGATGTTTCACAGAGCATCTTGTGTGACCAGATTTGTTTGTACAAAGAAATAAAATCATCAGGATTAATGACACATTTCCTTGTTGCGTAATATGTTGATGTCTGAACATGATTTGATGATTTCATCTCACCACAGAGCTGATGTTTATCTGAGGAAAACTTGCTCATGACAGCCTATGTAGAGATGTCCGGTGATACCAGTATGTTGTCATGGAAACCGCCTCCTGCAGGACCCCCGCAGGAATCGAGCGGTGCTGTTGAGACGGGGAATAAAAGCAGAGAATCGGTCAAAATCCTGAAAGTGTGCTTCATAAGTAACAGTGCCAATCTGGGCAAAAACTTTAAGCTGGTGAAATGTGAAAGTTCCTGGAGTATCAGGGTGAGAATGTGTCACACATGAATGATGAATATACAGCTGTTAATGACACTAACTGGATCATCATAAAGACAGCGAGAATATAGAAGAATATATTTTTTTATTTACAGTAGTAATAATAATAATGAGATTTATTTTTGCACTAATGAATTTGAGGGGAAATAAGTTTCAGAAACAAATTTCAAACAGACCTATATTTGTTAAAAAAATGCTGGGTAAAATATTTGACAAAATATGGATATATTTAATCAAATTTGAGACCAAAAGCATTGTTAGTATTACTGACTAATTTTGATATTCCACCAATTAAAAACACACTGTAAGAGCATCATACCAAACGCATAAAAATCTTATTTTTCAGAGAATTATTCAGTCCATCCTGGACAGCGGACGACTCGGTCCCAACATCAAGTACCCAGAATGCTTTGCTCTGCTGCTGAAACATCTGAAATCAGATGAAGTTCACTGGCTTCACCCGGATCTGACCGTCACTGAGGTGGAGCAGAAATATGAACAACAACATGTTGAAGCAGAATGGAGGTGTGTTTGATTATGTGCCTGAGATGACTTTAAATCATCATCAAATCACAATCTCACAGGAATTGATCATGATTTTAAGAGGTGCCATCATCTCATCTCATGTGTATGTGTGTGTGTGAACTACACGGCCTCCTTTTCCCCTTTCTTATCAGATATGACTTAAGGATTCGTTATATTTCTGCTAATTTCTTGGAGAAGTTGAAAGAAGACAAAACTACAATGCTGTACTTCTATCAGCAGGTCTGTGTCTTCTTTCAAATCCACAGTTTCATATCCATTTTCAGTGAATGTTTTGCATTTGAAATGAAGATGTAAGAGAAATGTTCTGATTGGTGGTCAGGTTCGCAGCGATTACATGCAGCATCACGCTAGTAAAGTAAGTGATGGGATGGCGTTACAGCTGGGCTGTCTGGAGATCAGGTACGGGTCAGTCGATGTCATTTTTCTGATATGAAAGTCATGAGAATATCACTTGACGCTCTTGTATTCTAACAGGAGGTTTTATAAAGACATGAATGCCAACGGTCTGGAGAAGAAATCCAACTTTGAGCTCCTGGAGTAAGTACTTTACATTCACACGTCAATATATACTGAAAACCTTTCAGATGGAGTGATGTCACGTCTGTGATCCTGTCAGGAAAGAGGTCGGCCTGGATTTGTTTTTTCCTCAGCAGTTAATTGACAACATGAAGGTAAAAAACACACTTTTGTTAATATCTCTATAGTTTTTACGATGAATAACTGGTTTGTTTCGGACAGCCGAAGCAGCTGAGGAAACTGATCCAGCAGACGTTCCAGCAGTTTGCTCTTCTGAAGGAACATCAGTGCATGATGAAGTTCTTTGAGACCTTCTCCATCTTCTCCAGTTTTGAAGAGGAAGTTTTTCCTTGCAAGCTGGTGGTGAGTTTTTTGGGTATTTTAGCTCGATGAAAGCGTGTGACGGTCGTGACGTGTGTCTCATTGATCTGCAGCAAGGCTGGAGCGTGTCTGTGGATCTGGTCATCGGCCCTAAAGGCATTCGACAGCGCACAGACAAAAGTTCAATGGTAAGAGAGGCTTTACATTGGAAAATGAAGTTAACCACAGTGAAAAATATTTTCTCTAGCCTAGCAGCACACGGTTTCCTTCCTATTCATAAGTGTTATTACAGAACCGACTCTGTATTGAGAATATTAAAATGTTTCTCTTTGTTTTCTCTTTAGCCCGTCTGTCTGGCTACTTTCTCACAGATTCAGAGTATGAAATGTTCTCTTCAGAATGACAATAAAGCTCTGGTACATGTAGATATAAAAGGAGCTAAACAGGTACAGATCATACGGTATATGCATTTATACAATCGAAAATCATTTTAAAACCTTCTCTGATTTCTCATTACAGCCGTTGTCTATAAGCACAGACTCTCTGGCCGTCGGTGAGAACATGGTTGATTTAATCGATGGTTATTGTCGTCTGGAGCGCGGCACAACTGTGTCTTTAATAGTGCGACCCAGTAAAGGTGTGTGTGTGAACATTTAGTGATAAAACAATAACACACACAAACCTTCTGTTTGACACTATTATTAGATGTATTACTGTATTTTACTAATAATCACATTTACTCTTGTGTTGACCAGATAGAAAAGAAAGACATTTTCTACCTCCTTTACCTGGCAGGCAAGAAATATATATATATATATATTTTTATATAAAATATATATTTTGTAAATATGATGAAGAAGCCTTACAGACATCATGTGTTTATATTATATTATATTATATTATATTTATTATATTTATTATATTATATTATATCATATTATATTATATTATATTTATTATATTATATTTATTATATTATATCATATTATATTATATTATATTTATTATATTATATTTATTATATCATATTATATTATATTATATTATATTATATTACATTATAATTTTTGGTTGATCTTGTCTTAATAAACCTGTTTATATTAAAAAGCAATAAGGAAAATGCCAGTTCTGCCAAGGAAAGCAAAAGTATGTAATCCTAAAGTATTTCTACTGTCTATACCCCTTTTATCTAAAATGGATTGTTGGATAACTTGTTTTATTCTGTTTGTACAGATGCAGATATATATGTAGAAATACCAGAAGATAAACCAAAAACCAGTAAGAGCAAAAACATATTTCACACATATCAGTTATTGCATGACAATCATTATTTTATTGATATCAGTTCTGTCTGTTTCGTATTCTTCAAAGAATATGAGGCTAAATAATACTAAACCTAAACAATACTAAATCATTGAGCATCTAATGTCACGGGTCACTATATTGAAACACGTGACGTACTAATCCAGATACACACAGACACAAGTGTAAAGCATGTGTTTGTGTTCATTATAATCATACACACCTTGTGTTTCAGCTGCTAATGTCAATCTGTCACGAGATGATGTCGTCCTGGGCCGGATTCTGGGTGAAGGTTTCTTTGGAGAGGTTCATGATGGAGTCTACAAGAGCAAAGTTTGTGAAACAATTAAATGAATAATATATAGCGCATTAAAGTTTCACAGAAAGCATTGAGACGAGACATGAATCTTGTGTCTTTATTCAGACGGGGGAGAGAATAAATGTGGCTGTAAAAACATGTAAAGACTGCACAGGTGACGTCAAAGAGAAGTTCATGAGCGAAGCCTGTAAGATATTATCATTTATAATGAAATACTTTCCTCTGATAAAACCTAATGAAAACCTTTAATGACTGTTTTTACACAGTGATCATGAAGAGACTGGATCATCCACACATTGTTAAACTCATAGGGATCATAGAAGAGGATCCGGTGTGGATTGTGATGGAGCTGTATCAGTACGGAGAGGTCAGATCCATGAAAAAACACTGGTGAATGTTTATTACACAACACTGTTCATTCCTGTAAGATCTGTGTTTTCTGTGATTCCTTCAGCTTGGAAATTACCTGATAGAGAATCAACACAAACTCACGGACGTGACTCTGATTCTGTTCAGTCTGCAGATCAGTAAAGCTTTGGCTTATCTCGAGGGTGTCAACATGGTACACAGGTACAACAACACACCTGTCTCATTCAAAAACATTTGCCTAGTTTGGTTCACAGACTTATTAAAACTTATTAAAAGTAACACAAATGTAACTTTAGGAATTATGTCGTGATTCAAAGTAAATGAAAACTATGCAGTCCTTCTCCTTCTAAAACATTTAGTCCAAATCATCAGTTTTAAAAACATTTTATTAAATAAATATAATCGTGTCTACACAATAATATCAATAGCATACGCCTTCAGCGTTTTTCAAATCAATTTCAGTAAAGTGACCTCACAGAAAAGCCACATCTGTATTCAGATGTGAAATATAATGATATGTGTTGACATGTTTTTCACATGTTCGTCACCACACTCGTCATCTTTTACATTTATATGAGATACAGATGAAAGTTTCATGTTTTACATGTTTTTGTACATGAGAAATTCATGTTGTCCACGTGTGAAAACATCAAATGTCCGGTGATGTACACTCTAAAAACAGATGTGATGTCCTTAACTAGACACATCTTGTGTTAATTTAAAAACAACACATTTTGTGTTACTTTTAACTCAACTTGTGTTACTTTCAACTCAACATGTGTTGTCCCTTTTATGTATTTAACAAAATGACACATTATGTGTTAAACAGCACAACACAAACAATGTGTTAAAAAATAACACATCCTTTTGTAGAGTGTATCGAGCAGATATGTGTGGTTGTACATAACCAATTTCAGCAATTATTACAAGTGTAGATTGGTTTATTGGTTTATTTAATATGTGATGTGTGCAGAGATATAGCAGTGAGAAACGTGCTGGTCGCTAAACCAGACTGTGTTAAACTGGGAGACTTTGGCTTGTCCAGATATATAGAACAAGAGGAGTATTATAAAGGCAAGAGTTGACTTTATCTACTCATCACAGTCTCATTCTTCTGTTCATGCTGTTAAATGATCAATGTTTGTTGTTTCTCTATAGCTTCTGTATGTCGATTACCTATCAAATGGATGGCTCCGGAGTCCATCAACTTCAGACGCTTTACATCAGCCAGTGACGTCTGGATGTTCGGTTAGTGTCTCTGAAACATATAACACTGTAAGAATAAATGCTGAAGATGCAGAAGATCTCTCAATGATGAAGTAGTTTATTGAAGTGTTGCAGTACGTGATGCACTTTGGGGTCAGAATGAACCCTGAACATCCTAAACTCAAACCTTTTATACAAATACATTGTACTACCCTTAATGTAAATGAAGTTGCTCCTGTCGTAACATCCGTCATCTGTATGTTAATGAAGTCCTGACATCCTATTATCTGAGATGGTTCTCTGTGTCCCACACCCATTATAGTACAATTGGAGACCATTTGCTCAGGATGTGATCATCCCAAATGATCTAGACCAAACAACATGACTGTTGACTCTCTTCATCTCTATGATAATTAATCTCTAATATTTAGGGAAATGAACATGATGAAACATATATTATGGAGTGGAATCTGGGTCAGGGACAGACTATAGATTCTTACAACACGATGACTCCAAAAACACAGCATCATGTTTACACTTGTATCTTCTCATCATGTCAACTGAATCATCTCTGATTGAGTCGTTTTCATACTTTACCAATTAATCAATCTGGGAATTCAGCTTGTGTGTCAAACGCAGACATTTGTGTTGATTCTTGTAATGAATGAGCATCCAGTACTTTTAGTTTGTGTGCTTTTTCTTTAAGCTGTTTGTATGTGGGAGATCATGGGTCGAGGACAGCAGCCGTTCTTCTGGTTGGAGAATAAAGACGTGATCAATCAGCTGGAGCAGGGCGTCCGTCTGCCCAAACCCGAACGCTGCCCGCCGGCTCTTTACTCGCTCATGACGCGCTGCTGGTCATATAACCCTCGTGAGAGACCAAACTTTACACAACTAGCATGCAAACTCAGGTATAAAAATGACTTACACTAATCCTGTTCTTCTAGAGGAGACGTGAACATTTTAAGAGTCATGGGAGACGTTATAAAGGTGAATAAACCTCGATTCTGTCTGATCCTGACAGTGACATCTATAAAATGGAGCAGGAGATCGAGAAGGACCAGCAGAAAGAACGAGCCCGTTCTGTTAATACACTTCCAAAAACATCATTCATTAACGCTCCACCAAGGTGTCCGTCTTATTTTCTCATCTTTTTATTCTCTTCTTCTGTTGTGTTGTTGTTTCTCATCTTCTTCTCTTTATTCTCGTGAGAAGCCGTCCAGAATGAGATCATCAGGTTTCAATACTCTCGGTCCACATCTGCACACACAGGTGATTCTTCTTTCATATCAAATATTGTCCTGTTAAAGTTAAGAGCAGATTGTCATTGTAATGTTCTCAGTTGTGAGACACAAGTGCCCTTATAAAAAAGATGTTTACTCAAGTTTGCTATTATTATACTTTTCACCTCTTTCACTACTGATATGAAAGTTATTTCCAATAATATACTTACAAAAATACTAAAACTAGTTCTTCCTACATGAAGTATCTTTAGAATGAAATGAAGTTGAATTTGCTTAATATAAGAGTTTATAATGAGATCTCAACATCATGATGCATCTCAATCAAGAGTCAGAGATCTTAATATGATAAGATTGTCAGACTTTTATTATTCATATCATTGGCTCTGTAATCTCACGACATGTTACCTACTGTCTCATTTGTTTATTTATTTCAGTTTGATAAGAACTTTTAAGACGTCATTTAAAAGTAAAATAAAACACCATCTCCTGAGCTACAGTACATCTCATGACTGTGTCAAGTCTTGTCTAATGATGATGTGTATTTATTGTCTAATTGTTAACTCTACACAATGAAATGTTGGCTTTATGTTGGTCACGTGTGTGTGGTTTTGGCCTGATACGTGTTTTCCATCATGTTCTGCATGTCACTGTGTGAATGTTTTTGTGGTTTACTTTTGTTGTCTGTGTTCTCTCTCTCTCTTTTCTCTCTTCTCTCTCTCTCTCTCTCTCTCTCTCTCTCTCTCTCTCTCTCTCTCTCTCTCTCTCTCTCTCTCTCTCTCTCTCTCTCTCTGTCTCTCTCTCTCTCTCTCTCTCTGTCTCTCTCTCTGTCTCTCTCTCTCTCTCTCTCTCTCTGTCTCTCTCTCTCTCTCTCTCTCTCTCTCTCTCTCTCTCTCTCTCTCTCTCTCTCTCTCTCTCTCTCTCTCTCTCTCTCTCTCTCTCTCTCTCTCTCTCTCTCTCTCTCTCTCTCTCTCTCTCTCTCTCTCTCTCTCTCTCTCTCTGTCTCTCTCTCTCTCTCTCTCTCTAGCTGCCCGAGTCTCTGTGCGTCAGCTCTCCGTCCCTCGCCGCTTCATCAGACATGAGGACACGCTGTGGGAGTATGGGGGTAAGACACACACCTGACTTCACATCCAAACCCTGTGGACTGTGTGTGATTGTGTGTTTGTGTGTTTGTGTGAAGGGTCTGACAGAGCCAGATGCTCAGAGATTCTGGGATCTGGAGCATCAGCACATACAGGACACTTTAAAGAGACAGAAACAAGAGATGATGGAGGATAATAAATGGCTGGAGAAGGAAGAACAACTTCTGGTTAGTTATCATTGATGGGTTTATCATGTTTAATAGTGTGTTTCTGAAATAAACAACAGCAAAATCAAGACCCAACCTGAGACGAACAAGAAAACAATATATACAATATATAATATATACCAGTATATGGACAGGTTTCTTCTTACCGATTTAATGTTCTTATTCCATCTGACGGTGACAAAATCTGCATCTAAATTTATGAGAGAGAAAATCAGCTTTATGTTATTCACAAAAGGTCAAAATAAATGAGAAGAGTTGTGATCAAACAATATCTGTGTTCACAAACATTTCTATCTGGACAGGATTGTATTTTCCCAGAGGACACATGAGTTACAGTAATTTATTTTTTAACCCTAAAGTTTTAATCTAAAATCACATGCAAAACACAAATTTATTAAACATCCTCCAAAAAATCTGTCCTGTCCAGAGAGAGATTAAAGGCTCTGCATACATAAAACATGATATAAAGTCTCATGAGTTTTCTTTGTTTATCTCTCAGGATCCATTTGCCCATGATGACACAAAGGCCAAAGTGGTGATGTGTTAAATATAGAAAACTATTAACTCCAAAACTTTTCATTGAACCTTTTTTTAATATTAACACTGACATTTTTCTGTCTTTTAGAGCTCTAAAGCTGAAACAGAACAAGGTTGGTAACTTTTTGTTTACACACAATAAATAAATACAGTAATTACACTTTTGCTAAGCCCCAACTTAAAAACAAAAGTCATAAAGAAAAATACAGTAAAAATGCTAAAACAGTTTTGTTTAGGATGAAGGGTGAATAAAAGCACAACTGTATTCTTTCTCATTGTTAGAATATAAGTTCTGGTTTAATGTTCATGTGAAATGATCTTTTATCTTTATCATATACAGCTCATCTTCAGGGTCCACCTGAGAAACCTCCCCGGGCGTCCGTTCAGGTAATGTCTCTGTTCATACAGATAGAGACGAGCTTTGAGTAAATGTGTTAGATGTCTGCAGATGACAGGAGCTTTAACTGGGAGGAGTTCCTCATATATTACCACGAGCTTCAGATCTTCAAAACATGAAACCAATAAGCTGTCTCAGGTTAATGCAGTCGCAGCAGATATTTTAAATGGTTTGGGATATTAACAGTCACAAAGCACCAAATGCAAGTAAATAAGGCTGTTAGAAGTCAATAAACTGCAGTTATCGGACATTTGGTCAGCAGTTTATAACGTGTGTTTGACTTCAATCATAAAGCAAACTAATAAGAAAAAAGCTTTGATTAAAAACGGACCATTAGATGCATTATATATTCAATTCAATGTTATTTGTATAGCGCTTTCTCACAAAGATCATTGTACCAAAGCAGCTTTACATGTATTGACAGATAACAGTCAGTGGTCAGGGACTCAAAAAAACTCTTTAAGAGAGAAAAAAAACCCTGACATGACGTGTTATAGATGCAATCTGTAATAAAGGACACAAATGTCCATTGATCGCATCTATAACTCACTATGCAGTTACAAGACACAGACATTTACTTACTTGAGAGAGTGAATAAAAATGAATTATATATAATGTGGTAGAATTCATTTGAATTAATAGGGCCATGGGTGCGAGGCAGGTGTCCATTTACCATCACCAGGATGGGCATCATTATATATATATATCTAATTGAAATTATTTCTTTTGTGTTCTTCTGATCATGTCAGCCGGCACCCACAGCTGAACTGGAGCGGACAGATGATATGGTTTATCATAACGTCATGGAGATGGTGAAGGTGGTGGTTCAGTTAAAAAATGATGTCAACACATTACCAGCATCCGAGTACGTCAACGTGGTGAAGGTCAGTAAACCCAGATGATGAATGTTATTTCTCTTTCATAGTGTGTTGAGATCTCTTCTGAAACATCTGAGACACACGTGAGACTTAAACTCATTAATGTTTAGGAGAAATAACTGATCTTATAGAACTGATTCTCATCTTATGGGAACTTCATGTCAAACATCAACATCTGACACTGTCTACATGTTATTTTCTTCTTTGTTAGTCAGTAGGACTCACATTGCGCAGTCTGATCAACAGTGTAGACGACATTCTCCCGACTCTCCACGAGTCCATCAGAACTGAGGTAATACACGTGTTTACATCACATACAGTCTTACATACACATACAGGATCTTTGCTGGGATG
Source organism: Beaufortia kweichowensis (assembly GCA_019155185.1). Classification (NCBI taxonomy): domain Eukaryota; kingdom Metazoa; phylum Chordata; class Actinopteri; order Cypriniformes; family Gastromyzontidae; genus Beaufortia; species Beaufortia kweichowensis. Next base: position 17,438,254 of record CM032805.1, on the reverse strand, counting down.
CCATCGAAGAACCATTGTTCCCCAAGAACCCTAAAAAATCCTTACAAAGATTTTAAAAGAACCATTTTATTCTTTACTCTACAAAAATACAGCTACGGTTTAATTCAATTAAAGATCATTCTTACACTGTTTTTACATGTTTTACATTAGCAGATGACGTTTCAAATGAATCCACATTTTAAGATTAACGAAACATTTACTGCAACTTGTACTGCAAGAGACTTTAGATTCATAGATCACATGGGGAGATTTATCCAAACCTTCATCACAAACATTGAGAACATCTCTTCACAGCACATGTAATTCAGCACATTACACATTTTCATCTTATAGATTGAAGGAACTCAGAAGTTGTTGAATAAAGATCTGGCCGAGTTGATCGGTAAGATGCGTTTGGCTCAGCAGAACGCCGTCACGTCTCTTAGAGACGAGTGTAAGAAACAGATGCTGGCGGCCGCTCACACACTCGCCATGGACTCCAAAAACCTCCTGGACGCTGTGGATCAGGCCAGAGTCCGAGCTAATATAGCCAAACCCATCACATCCACTTCTCATCTCTCACTGGATTAACTGAATGTTTTATTTATGCTTATAAATGACAGATATCTGCTTGTGATGATTTTTATTTTCTCTGTCTATATTTTTGAAGAATATAAACCTACCGGCAGTATTATGTGCATGTTTATGTAGCATAACTTATTCTGAATCAGAGAAAAACTCTTTTAAATCTTGCATATTAAAAATCTGTGAAAGCATTTCCACACTTTTCTACTGTGATTATTTGATATGTTTTCTAAAGAATGTGCAGACAAAAAGCCAATCGTTGCAAAGATATATTGTACAACTTTATATAATGTATAATTAAACTTCAACATAACTTGAGATAAGTTCTGAGATATTTTCTACAGTTTGGGCATTTGTGGTATTTCTGTAATTGATGTGTTTGTCAGCAGAGGGAGACAATGTGTTCAACATCTCATTTCTCATCAGAGAAAGTTTTCTGCTTTATTATCACAGTACTAAATGATATGAACATTGTAGTATAATGACACTATTATGTTATATGACTGACAGATCCGTTCATTCATATTAATTATCAAGTTAATTATGGGAAATATGTTTATATGGCGATATAACAAATTCAATGTACAAACAGAATTTCTAATCGTAAATAACATACGCAACTTTAAAGTTTCATTTCATCAGTGACTTTAACTTTAACAACATCAGAAGAACGGCACACGTTATCAAAGACTGAAAATAAATCTGACGGATGAAAGCAGCAGAGAAATGAATGTGATTCATTAAAACAGTTGTCATCATTCAGCTTTACCTCTTTCTAAACGGTTCATTTTGCTGCTGTGGTGAGATTCCCGTCTCTTTATGGTCAGATAGTGTGAAATGCCAGGACATTTACTGAGAGGTGAACTGGGTTTCCGTACCGTAACGTCCGCAGGTAAACCCAGAGCGAGCGAACGGATATCACGACTGATGATCTCAGAGAGGGACGTTTGTATCTCTGGACCTTCATTCAGATCATTCCTGATATCCAGGGAGGCAGAAAGAGACCGACTGTTCCCAGCAGACACACGATGATGAACATCCACAGAAAGATCCGGTCAATCACCATCGCCACATATTTCCAGTCCTCCTTCACCTGTCGAAGGTCAAACAACACAGTCGTACATTACATCAAAATAAATCAATTTCACTGTTATGAATGTGAAAAATATGAGTTAAAAATAGTGTAATAAATCTGATTTCTGTGAATTAAAATACACAAACCAGAAGAAATAATACCCAATAAATGAAGAAGAGATGAGTCTTTAAAGAACATCAAATAGTTATTTTACTTTCATGTGTTCATTTATGAAAAACTTTAATAGAGACTCACATGAGGATTTAAACCATCTGAACTATCAGTATGATGAAAACCTTTAAGAACAACTGTAACTTTTATTACATTTACATTTAGGCATTTAGCTGACGCTTTTATCCAAAGCCACTTACAAATATTAAGAGACAAAGGTGAAAAGTTTTTGCATGAAATTGCCCTATGAAAAACTAGATGCATCTGCAGTAAAATGTCCACTTACTGAAAAATCTTCATCTTCAGCCCGCAGATGATCAGCGATGTAACGCACGCCCTCCAGAGCTCGCAGGACACACGGTGACACGAGGTTTAGAAACTCTCCTGAACATTGACGATGGTTCAACACGTGGAGCTCGTACCTCTGGAGTAACGGCTCACAGTCAGACAGACGCAGAGACGTCGCAGACGGAGACGAGACAGACGTGGCTCTCTCCATCTCCACCCCAAACTCCATGTCCTGACCGATTCTTTCATCCACCTCCCAGCTTCTGGACACGGCGAGGTCCGGCGTCTCGCTCTTATCCTGCGGAACAAGCATCCGGCGGCGCTCTCGATCGGGATCCGGACGACGCATGAAAAGCCAACGAGGGATTAGATCCAGAAACACAGAATGGACCCAGCGTGGCATTTTATGGGTGCTCGGAGAGCGATGGTGGACGTTCAGCACAAAAACCGTGATGACGATGGAGAGGGTGACGAAGATCATGGTAAAGAGAAGATACTCGCCGATCAGAGGAATGACCAGCGACGTCGAGGGAATGATCTCCGTGATCAGCAGGAGGAACACGGTGAGAGACAGAAGGACAGAAATACACAAGGTGATCTTCTCTCCGCAGTCCGACGGCAAGTAAAACACCAGCACGGTCAAACAGGAGATGAGCAGACAGGGAATGATGAGGTTGATGGTGTAGAAGAGAGGCAGACGTCGGATGATGAAGAAGAAGGTGATGTCTGGGTAGATCTCGTGGCAGCAGTCGTACTTTTTGGTGTTGTACGTTCCCACGGCGTTCACGATGGCCCATTCTCCGCTCTCCCAGTAGTCCTTCAAGTCAACCGTGTTCTCGATTCGCTCCAGATCGATCTTGGCCTTGTCGTAGGTCCACGAGCCAAACTTCATCTTGCAGTTTTGCTGGTCAAATGGGAAGAAGGTGACATCGATACTGCAAGAACTCTTGTAGATGGCTGGAGGAACCCAGCTCACCTTCCCCGTGTGGAACAGGTGGGCTTTGGTCATGTGGGTCACGGCAAACTCACCGTCAGCACTACAAAACCACAAAATATTAAACGTTGCACTTTATGCGTAAATAATCTGGCACATTTAAAAATAAAAACATTTTAAGGACTCGTATCATGAAGAATCAACTCTTAATTCATGTTCTGGGATAAAAGATTAAACATTATTATAGGTCAAATATTTTTAAGCTCTGAATACATTATAGAAATAATGGATGATATGAACCCAAATATTCCTTTGCTGTGAATGTAAGGTGTCTTGAATCTATTCAGGCTAAAACTTTCCTCATGCCTTTCAGGCTTTCTGTTCTACAGAAATTTCAATAATTACTTCAAATATCTACAGCTCGTTGCTTCAGGAGTACGATGATGCAAGCGGACCTCAATTTCTCATTTGTCCGAGATTAAAAACGCCTCCTAGATAAAGATGGATGTAATGTTTCTCTGACATTTCATTTGGAGATTATAACGTGCAACTTTTTTAATAACTACAGCAGTGCTTAACATCTTATTTCACGGCACGTCTCTTTAATTTCACATATTAATGTTAGAGAGGCAGCAGTCAATGGAGATGTGGACGCTACAGACCGCAGATATTAATAGAGTTATTAAGACTGAGAGCAACAGAATAATAATAATGCATAAATCATGTGTTTTACAGCCTGTTAGTGATGGAGATCAATACTTATTGTACAGGACGATATCAGGAACCCAAATCATCTCAGATGGAACTCTAATGGATGTTACGTTATCATATTCAGAGGGATTCCACTGCAATTTATAATCGTTCCATTCCTACAACAGTCACAGAGAGAAAGAACATTAGAACAAAAGGGTCTTTACAACACTGACATAGAACAACCATTCAGCCAAAGACCATTTCTTACTGCTTTCCATCACAAATAAACTTATGTGAAACAGAAAGGGTCTTTATGAAACCATTCAGCCAAATGTTTCTTCCACCACATCATTAAGCATCTTTATTTTCCTATTGCATTTTTATATAGTATGATTTTATAATATAAAGTTTTTAGCAAATACATAAACACTGTCAAAATGATGAAAACCCAGCTGAAGTCATGTTTTGTGATTTACTGTTGAATACATCCCAAAGAACATTCTGTAAAAATATAACCTGTATATTAATATTGACCGAGTAAGATTATGTCACAGTGTAATTAATAGGTGATGCTCGGTATCTTAGAATGAGATTTTAGGCTTTAGCTTCATTGTTTTTACAGACAGGGTCACATAGATATATTCTCAAATAAGAAAAATGAAGAATATTAATAAAGCTGTGTCTATTTACAATTACTATATCATGATGATTTTACAAACAAACAACAGCTTTGATATGTCCTAGAATGTATTTATAGCATTTGCTTTCATTAGTTGATTATAATGAACTCTTACCTGCTTTAGCCAGACATTTGTTGTCATCATCTGATTCTTCTCATCCTGTATCAATATCAGGAAAGGTCAGTTTGTATTAGACAACAAATTAAATAAGGACAGAATTGGGTTGAAATGAGGGTCAGTGGAACAGCAGAGAGTCAATCTGTTATGAGGTCACACATTATAGACACTTGGAAGTGTGATACTTTGACCCTAATAACATCTGGAAACCAGTATATTATAAACACATCATCCCCAACATTTTACACAGGAATGCATTGCTTCACAATGCATAGATAACATGACAATTGTTATTTATTGTGTGTTTAAATGTGTTATTGTGGATATGAAATCCATATACAACATCAAAACATGTAAATTTACCACATCAATAAGCTGAGCGATGGAGAGGCCGAACTTGACAATAACCACATCACTGATGTTCTGCACGGGTCTGGACCACTTATTATAATCACTGAAGAGTTTTTTAAAGAGTTTGTCTTCTGCATGTGCATGAATCCACCCGTCTGATAACACTGCAAGAGATATCAATATTCACGTTATTCATACTGTTAAAGAGGCGAGAGAGACGTAGATGTGGTAAAAGACGTGTATGTTAAACAGGTGACTGTTGAGGTCATTTCACATTAACTGAGTTATGACAGGGTAAAATAAGAGACTGGCCATGAAGATCCTCCTTAATGTAATTAACATTCATTCTTTAATCAGTGCCGTCAGCTTTCATTAGTCCAGACTGTCAGGGATTTCAAGAGGGTGGAAACATTATAATCAAATCCAAATAGGAAACACAGTGAAGTTACACGGCGGCAAGAAACAATATAAAGACATATTGTTCACATTTAATAGTACAATAGGATCCAGAAATCTGAATTTACACTTAACTGTGCATTTAATACAGTTGTTGAACTTGTTAAACAAATGAGTTACATGATATTACAGATCTGGTTACATTACTGACTTAGATGTGCACAATTTTCAACAGATTGTATTTTACATTATAACTTTTAAAAAATACTGTCTAAATAATGCATTCGCAATAATCTCATATATATATATATATATAATCTCTTATTTCGCTTGTATGTACTGTCAACAGAAGCTATACGTTTACTGTAAATATAAATAAAACTAAGAATGTCATTATGCATCAGAAACTCAAGCAACAGATACATGAGGTGTATTTTATTTTTAATAACACATACGAATACTCATAACTTCATTATAGTGTATGTAATATTCACATGATTGTGATAAACTAGAGCAAGTTATTCACTCTTCTACAACATATAAAATATTTAACCAAATACAAGCATACTGAAAATAAAGAATTGTGCACTCACCAGGGGTAACGTTTCCCACGATATGAAAAAACAGCAGTAAGGTCTTAAAAAATAATGTTAGTGGATGATGATGATGATTCTGTGCCATTGTCCTGTGTAATGTCTGAAATCATGTATGATGATTGTGTTCATGTTCTTCTCCTGCATCACAGACACTCACTGATGGACTGAGAGCTGATGAGATTCATTCAGTGGGCGGAGCTTAAATCTAATGCTGCTGACTGACACACAACTAGGATTTAAGATATTTCCCACCACGAACCCGGAAATACCACCTGGATTTACTTTAAAAGTACTGTAAAAGTAAACTGTAAAAAAACCTGTTAAACTGTTAAAAATTTACTTTAAAAGTAATTAGCAACACTAAAACGATAATGTAACTAAGTAAAGTATTTATTTACATCCAAAGAGTTTCGGGTTTAGGTGCGAAATATCCCAGACTACAGCATTAGCAAATACTGATACGTGATTATTGATTATAATGTGTCAATAAAGTTAAACAATATAATAATATTTTAGCTATAAAGGCAGTAGTGTGAAATAGGATTTTATGTCAGTGTAAAATTATTAATTAATCAAATATGTTTTGCATGAGTGAGCATCATATGTTTAACAAATAAGTTGATTAGTTTGATATTTTCTGTCATACCTGCATCGCACCTGCTCGATGTCACTCACAACAGGAGAACGCCGCCATTAATCCCACAATGCACCGCGGTGAGCGCGAGCGACGCCCGGCTTCCGTAGAAACGAATAGAAAACGCCTCTGGGGAAACGCGCTGGTTTTTGACACTTTGTATATAATATATAATATAATATAATATAATATAATGACAGCAAGTGTTATTGACGTTTAAATCTTTTGTTTTAGGGGTTTTATAAATAATGTCATTGCACATGTTGGCAGTGATAATGCTCTGTATCGAGCTGAGAGAGGCAAGATTACTTTAACTCAGGTGATTTATGCTCATGCATTCATATTTTACATGCAATTTGAAATGATGTAAATTGTAAAAATAAATAATATATAAAGATATCTGTTGCATAAGAAAAAAACTCCTTTCTCTCCTCTAGCGAGTTTAAGACACTCACGAGCATTTAGAGTAAATACAAACACAATCATTTACACCTTCTACAACACAAAACAACAGCAAAAAAAATAATATTCTGACAAATACTTTATACGTGTTATTTTTTTTTACTACGGTAATTGTGTTTTTATATTATTATACTATATATAAATGCAATCGTTAAATGCAATAATGTGTGTGTTGTAGTCATTACATTTGTAATGAATATTAAACAGTTACAGTTTTCGTTGTTCTGGGATCTCTCGTGTCCGTTAAGTGCGTCTAGTTAATATTCAGTTAACTAGATCTGTCTAGTTAAGTGCGTCTAGTTAATATTCATGAGTCGAGCAAGATGATTCGTTACGCAGGACTCGCGTTACGTAACACGTTTAATACGTCACTCATTAGCCGTGTCTTCACCATAGTAGGTTTAACACATTCATGTCTCGCTTCATGCTCTTTACACACAGTCAGTTCCGGGTGGTGTTATAAACTGCATTACATGCAGAAACGGGAAACTTTGCTGTGTTTTCTGTACATCGATACTCTTGATCTGAAACATTAGAATCTGCAGTTGAAGGTAAATATACAGCTGTACTAAAGTGCTTTTTTGCATTACGTAATGAACTATTTGTAAGTCTGTAGTTAGTAACTTTGGTTTTTATTGCTCTGTTTTCAGAATAGAAGTGTTGGAGATGAAGAAGGTCGTGTGTTTCAGTCTGTGGGGGTCTGTTGTCACCTCTCAACTTGCACAAAGTTTTGAGAAATTTGAGAAAACTCTTGATATTTCAGGGTATGTGACATTTGTTTTATTTTTTACTTTAAAAAAAAAATAAAAAATAACAATGACAGCAAGTGTTATTGACGTTTAAATCTTTTGTTTTAGGGGTTTTATAAATAATGTCATTGCACATGTTGGCAGTGATAATGCTCTGTATCGAGCTGAGAGAGGCAAGATTACTTTAACTCAGGTGATTTATGCTCATGCATTCATATTTTACATGCAATTTGAAATGATGTAAATTGTAAAAATAAATAAAACTAAGAATGTCAAGACATATAAGAGATCTGTTGCATAAGAAAAAAAAAACTTATCTATCACTGTGAAACATTGTAAACTTAGGAAAGCACTTCTTAGTATTATTATTGCCGCTTCTGATGTGTCGCTTCATTGTCTCCTAATATTCGCTTTGGATAAAAGCATCAGCTAAATGCCTAAATGTAAATGTGCATGCATAACATTTACTCATGTGACACAAAGTTATGTTAAACTTTTCAGATGATTCCCGAGTTTGAAGCTGAATGTCAGAAGGTTGCATCTGAACAAGGTTTGACTTTACCGCTTCAGTTCTCTGTTCAGAAGCTTTTGGATGAAATCAGACAGACGGAGTTGAATAAGTCAGTTCTTGATGCTGCAGCGGTCCTTCATCATCATGGTATTTCTGCAGAATTCATGTAACCAAACATTATTGCAACATCTTAAAGAAATACTTTCACAATAATTCTCGGATCCTCTTTCAAGGCGTCTCCACGTGTGTTCTGGCCAATCTCTGGGTTGATGACACAGATCAGAGAGAGAGTCTTGCGAGGATGATCTCTGTCTTAGAGAGCCGTTTTGATCTGGTTGTGAGATCTTGTCACGCTGGTGCTCGAGTCCCTGAACCAGATATATTTAACAATGCCCTCAAGAAACTTGCTGTTAAACCCCAAGAAGTAGGTGCAGTAAATGATCATTATTATTTTTTTGTCTCATGATCCATAACTGCATCTGAAAACTTATAATAATAATAATAAATCTTACTTGTAAGGCAGTCTGGGTGGATGTTTCAGAAGAAAGCATCAAGACAGCTCAAGATTTGGGAATGACTGCTCTTCAGATCAATGACATCACTGAGACTCTTCAAGAAATCCAGAAGATTACAGGAATAGAGGTGAAGAATTCTGTTTCCAAATTATTTCTAATGTAGAGAAATCATGACATTTTAAGAGGGTGATCTGTTTGTTTAGGCAAGTTTAATCTTGATCACCATCATTTCTTTAATCATGTTTTTGCTTTTCCTAATTGGTCAGGTCATATGACTTATTACGAATTAAAAAGTACGTTATTAATTGCTGTTTCTTAAATAGTATAAAGTCATGAGATCTGTCTTCATTATAATTATAAAAGAATGAGTTTCATGTCAAACCTTTGCTCTGGTTAACAGGTCACTAATGATCTCCAGCTGTCATTCTGTGATCCTGAAAATGTCACTCATGGATATATGAATATAAAGGTAACACATGTAAAACACTGCTGTTTGTGTCTGTTTACCGGACGCTGACTTTGATTGAGTGTTATCTCATCTTTATCAGCCCGGGGTAAAGATCCACTATGTTGAAATGGGAGACGGGCCACCTGTTCTCCTTTGCCATGGATTCCCTGAGAGCTGGTTCTCTTGGAGGTATCAGGTGAGGAACCTCCATCTCCTCAGCTGATCCTAAAGATGTTGTTCTCTGCATAATAAGATGACTGAAGGAAGTATGCTCATTGATATGAGGACGGTGTGGATTTGTGGTTAAAGTGACCGTTCATGAGGTTGTGGGTTCAAACTCCAGAAGGCGTGATTCATGAGGTATAACCTCAGGCTCTTTGCCTGTGACAAAAATGTAATTGATTTTGGGTAGAAAGCACCTTCTAAAGGACGACAAATGTCATCTGGAGAATCAATAAGATTTTATGGTCTTCTAAATTATCACTGGTAAATAAAGTGGGGGGAAACACATAGACTGACATTAGAGGAAGGACTCGAGCCATTAGACCAGAGCATTCATCCAGAACACCCTAGCAACCACACCGTAACACATTATACATCACTCTGAAAACCTTAGCAACTGCATAGCAACATCCTGACAACCACTTTCCACATCAACCTAAAGGCCTAAATATAAATGGATAGTTGACAGATATACCGTAAATGAGTCCTATGGTGTGACAGCAAAATATTTGGAAAAAAAAATCTCTCATCCTATTTGTATATTATCAAGAGTTTATTTTGACATTTTTGCTGTCAAACCATAGGACACATTTACATATATTTTTGTGAATTATCCAAATCTAAATGATTTTTGGTGATATATTCAGATTCCCGCTCTGGCTGCGGCTGGATTCAGAGTTTTGGCTCCTGACATGAAGGGTTATGGAGACTCCACTGCACCTGAAGGTCAGTAATAATCACACCCTGGGTCACAGATTTGTAATTAACATTGTATTTGAATAAAAATGATTATGAAGTATTTCCAAAATCTTCAGATTCCTTTATTTTTGTTCAATAAAACGCTCTTTAGAAGGAGAAGAACTGTATTGTATTAGTGAGAGATTATAAAACTGCTAAAGGTTGGTTTTAAACATGTTCATGCACTACTTTTACACACAGTGAATTTTTAGCATCACGCTGAGAATGAAATGAAGAAATATAGGACATGAGGACGTGTGTGTGTGATGACCGTGTGAATATTTGTACTTTTTTAATAGTCTAAAAAACCTTTTTTCACGACAGAAAACCAGAAAGATTCGCTGAATGTACTATTAGAACTTAATAATGATTATAATATGAATAACCGGTGCTGTGTTTTGTCTGTACAGACATTGAGGAGTACTCTCAAGAACAACTTATGCTGGTAAGAAATCATTTATCATTTACTGACATAATGTTACATAATAAACCCGTAAACATTGTTTTTCTCTTCATTCTTTTCAGGATCTGGTGACTTTTCTGAATAAGATGGTATGTGTTTGTTTTGCTTTTAAATCTCCCGTTGTTAAACAGTTCAACAGGTCTCAGATGGCATCAGAATATTTATCATTTGCTTGTAAAGTTGTGTTAAGATGGCGGTATGTGATTCTAGGTGTTGTGTAGCGGTCATCTGTGTGTAACTGATGCTCTGTGTTTAAAGATAAAACAAAACAAGAAGCAGAAGTGAGATAAAAGACCTCAAACAGATGAGGTTTATTGAGCTTCTGTTAGCTGTGAACAGACCAGACAAAGATGTGGAAATCTCTTCAAATGAATGTTGTTTTTGTAGATATTAAAATAATTTTATGCTAAAGTAGGCTTTAACTTAAATTCTAATGAAACTAATGAATTGAAATCTAATTGGAGTTTTCAGTGTTGAGCTATGCTGCGGTGGAGGTGATGTGTTTTCTCTTCAGATGGTATCAGTGTTGTGAAGAAGATTATTAACCTCTAATTATCTACTACAGTTAATGATCTAATCATGCAAATGAGCTCACAGAGAAAATCAAACTATTGTGATGGAGCAAGAAATCATCTTGATACGGGGAAGCGGGCTTGACCTGCTATAAACTATCTTAAACATTAACTTTGGCAATATTCAGATTCACTGAAGTTGTTTGTCCTAGTTAGTAAATCACAAAAGAAATGTGTGTATCAAATGGTATAGCGTACATAAAAATATGGTTCCATACAGAACCTTTATCATCCAAAGGATCGTTCTGTTTCACAAAAGGTCTTTGTTGTGAGAAAAATAGTTCATTTATGAAACTGGTGCATGATCTTTTGTAGCACCTTAATTTTTAAGCATGTAAAACTATGGCCTACTGCAACATGCAAAATAACAGAATCTGTTTTCATATTTTGCAACTTATGTACTGTATTTCTTTGGATTTGTGAGCTAAAATATATGACATATATGATATATATATATATATATATACATAATATATGACAGTGTCTGTGTCTTACAGGGTATTGGTCAGGTGACACTGGTGGGTCATGATTGGGGCGGTTCTCTGGTGTGGAACATGGCTCAGTATCACCCTGAGAGAGTCAGGTATCTGTAAAACATCACAAACAAACATTTATCATTACAAGATTGTGTGGAGTTTGCCCGTATACTGTGTTTAACCGTGTTTTTATGTGCACGCAGGGCCGTGGCGTCTCTCAACACACCTCTGTTTCCAGTGGATCCGAACACAAACCCGCTGGAGAAACTCAAAGCCATACCCATCTTTGATTATCAGCTGTACTTTCAGAAACCTGTGAGTCACATCACATCATGTACTGTATTATTAAACACATGATTGATATTAATGTGCCTCTTGTGTCTTTCTCAGGGTGTTGCAGAGGCAGAACTGGAGAAAAACCTGCAGCGAACATTCAAACTCATGTTCTTTGCCAGTTATGAGACTGTAAGTTTCATGAGATATTTGATCTGTTATATATTCTGTATTCTTCTAGAACAGATGTGCCACATTTGTGTAGCAGTTACAAACGGAAGTCACAGATAGAGATGGAAAGAGTCTGTGTGTGTGAACTTAAGTTGACACCATCTCTCTCTGCATCTCTCTCTCTCTCTCTCTCTCTCTCTCTGTCTCTCTCTCTCTCTCTCTCTCTCTGCATCTCTCTGTCTCTCTCTGCATCTCTGTCTCTCTCTCTCTCTCTCTCTCTCTCTCTCTCTCTCTCTCTGTCTCTCTCTCTCTCTCTCTCTCTCTCTCTCTCTGTCTCTCTCTCTCTCTCTCTCTCTCTCTCTCTCTCTCTCTGTCTCTCTCTCTCTCTCTCTCTCTCTCTCTCTCTCTCTGTCTCTCTCTCTCTCTCTCTCTCTCTCTCTCTCTCTCTCTCTCTCTCTCTCTCTCTCTGTGCTTATCTCTCTGTATCTCTCTGTATCTCTCTCTCTCTCTCTCTCTCTCTCTCTCTCTCTCTCTCTCTCTCTCTCTCTCTCTCTCTCTGTATCTCTCTCTCTCTCTCGTCTCTCTCTCTCTCTTCTCTCTCATTTTATATTTAACTTACCGTTTTGTTCATGTAGTAAAAATATTCTTATATTTTATCATGTTCATTTAAATTACTACATTTAATTATTATTCCAGCATTCACATTTAAATTTTTGGTTTACACCCATTAGCCTTGAAAATACTTACTAAATACTAAATACTCAAATCAAAAGGCAGTAGATTTGAACCCTGGTAACTACATGCTGAACTAACGGACAGTCAGGACTGAAGATTTTTTATGGTTATCGTGTCATTTAAAATCCAGCAGTGAAGATGAAAGAGGCGAATGTTGCCGTCACTGCATCCTAATGAGACACACTTAAAGAGCCCTCACCCCCCCGACCCTGTGATCCTGAAGTGATGAATTACAAACATCAGCCTCACATAACCACACGCTGCATTCTAATGACACACAAAACCCCGACTGATACACGAAAACAACGAGACACACCAGCTCATGTCATTTATCAAACACTGAGACGGTTTATATCTTCACCCATGAGTCTGAACTGTTAGCAGTACACATGACCATCTCTTTTATATTGTGCAAATATTGTGTGTCTGTGTAGATGCACATTTTTCATTTAAATCTGTTTTTGTCACAGAATAAGCATCCGGAGTTTAACACCGCTGGGGTCTGCCAAAGAGGTACGAAATCAGAATATGACATTGTCGTTTTTATGATGTTAAATAATAAGGAACATTACGGTTAGTTGAAGACATTCATATCATGAATAAAACAGCTATTTTAAGTAATAATACGAATCGTTTAATGATGTAAATGTGAGTTCATGTTTTGTTCATCAGGTGGATTGTTTGTGGGCTCGCCTGATGATCCGCCCCGCAGTGAGATTTTGAGCGAGTCTGCTCTGCAGTATTATGTTCAACAGTACTCCAAAAACGGCTTCAGGTCATCCAAATCTATAGATTATTTTAGTCATTACATTCATTTGAAATAATGTTCCTATCAACCAATCAGTTGTTTAGGTTAGATTTGTTTATACCTGTTTTAAATGAATATTCTTCCAGGAGCAACAAACAATTTCCTCATAAACTAAATAATGTTGCCATCACATTTCTGAAAGATGTAAAAGACTGCTTGAATATCTGTTCTGCTCTCAGACGCTAATAATACATCATTCTCATTCACTACACGTGGCTGACATGTTTTCACGGAGGTTATGGTTTGATCTCAGGGGTCCGCTGAACTGGTACCGTAATGGCGAGAGAAACTGGCGTTGGATGTGTTCCAGGCCGAGGGGCAAGGCAAGTGTCCGCCGGGTCCTCGAAATAATCCAGATCTCTGACACCAACAGCCCAATGCTCATCATCTCTGTAAACACACAGCAGTCATGAGTCCGACAACTACCATCTGATAAACTCATCATCTATTTATACACATATACAGATGATTTCAATGGAGGATAATGAACAATTCATTAAAAAATGAACATTCTATTAGTATTTACATGATTATCTTGTACTCGGTAGGCAGTCACAATGATTAATTGCTTTATATATGCAGAATTATATGAGCTATATTTACTCCACAGGTTATGATGCCAGCTTTAATGGTGACGGCTGGAAAGGATCCGGTTCTTCTGCCGGTGTTTTCCACAGGCATGGAGAAACTGGTGCGATCATTTCTTTCATTTCTAAAGAAAGTGAACAAGTTAACAAGTATATTTTGGGTATTTTATCAAGTATTGACAAAAATGTGAATGGTTTATATTACATTTTATTTATTTATTTATCTACATTTTACTGCCATATCAGCACCAATGGCTATATTCATGGCAATCAACAGTATTTAAAAAACACACACACAAAAACAAACATATATACCAATAACAACCATAATGATAACAATTACATACAATTTTTCAATGTAATATTTAATTCTGTCATGAATGTATCATGTGATGTGTATGATGGAGTCTGTGTTATCTGAAGGTTCCTAATCTCACCAGAGGACACATTGAGGAGTGTGGACACTGGACTCAAATGGAGAGGTGACGTTATCATTAACTTACATTACAGATATATTCACATGAATCAAAATCACAACAGATTACATGTCTGAGCACATTACAAATTACACTGCTGTTTAAATGTCAGCAATGTTTTAGGAAGGCAGTAAATAAAGGAAAAATACGTTTGTTTTAAAGAAAGCGTAATATTTGACAGAATAAAATGGGTTAATAGCTTGTCAGGTTATATTAGTCTCTGAACTTAAAGGTTATTCAGAGAACGTTCTTCTCATGAATCCTGCACTAAAAACTATGTTACTATTGTTTGTTAAGGGTAAAATATCAGTTCACCTTTAACCTGGTAACTGTGTAAACATCAAAGATGGAAATAAAAGCATATGGACTTTGGATTTCACGGAAGTCCACGGGTCATTCGTTTTCCCTTTAAACAGGAGAACATTTACTATTATCTGTGTTTGAAATGAATGACAGCTCATCAGCCAATCACATGACAGAATCATGACATCTCAAGGTACTTTATCATATAGACAAACACATTCTTCACATACTGACTGTGATGAAAACAAATGCTTTTTTCTCAAGGACTGCTGATATTTTACATTCTCTGGAAAGAATCTCATGTGAGGTTTACACAGCTTTCATAAGATTCATTTCTCGTTTCTAAAAGGAAGAAAAGCTGGTTCTTGCGTAAGACATTAATTGTGAAATAACTTAAAAATACCTACAGTGGCAGCTGAGGAGTTCATCTCATGCAAATGTTTAAGCGTTAAAGAACTGAAAACCATATGAAAAAAGTATTAATATGACACATGGTCATTTCCAGCGTAACATTTACAGTCAAATTTAGAAATATAATTTCTCACAGAATGTATTTATTATTAATATAATGAGTCATGTGTTTATATTTGACTAAAGTCCTGTTGATAGAGTCCAGACATCAGAATAATATCAGTCTATACACGAGTTATCCGTTTTAAAAAATGGAAATATTCATGTGTTATGAATGTGACAAAAAATAACACACGTTCTTGAGACTAAACATACGTTGTAGGATTTCTGTGAATTAAAAAACACAAAGCAGAAGCAACAATACCCAACAAATGAAGAAGAGATGACTCTTTAAAGAACATCAAATAGTTATTTTAATATAATTTTCATGTGTTTATTTATGAGGAATATGAACTGTTATGAATGTGACACTTCTGAAAACTGACATCAGTATGATGAAAAACTTTATAAAGACATATAGTAATGAATATGATTACGGACTCTCTGTTTATAAACTTGTATTTAAACATGACGTGTTATGGTAATGTGTTAGTGGTAATGACTATAATTACTCTCTGATCTGATCAGACCTCGTCTGACCCGTGAGACTGTAAATTATATCCCTCTCAATCCATCAAATCCTCCAGTGAACTTCACTCATCAGCACTGACATTCTTAACCTGTCACTAAATATCTCACTTCATTTATAAAACAAGATAAGTGAGGTGACCTCTGACCTATCACAACATCACATCCTGTTAAAGCTCTCGCTGACCTTACAGAGCGGTCAGAAAGGGTTTTATCTAATGGCTGTTTTATTAACGTGTGTTTAATAATCTAAAAGTCTTACATTACAGCACATAGGGAGATGTTTTAACATGATATCATTTCTTCTCTTCAGGCCTGCAGAAGTGAATAAAATCCTCATCTCCTGGCTGAAAGAAACACATAAGAAAGCCTCTATCCATGTTCATCCCAAACTATAAGATGATCTCGATGAACTGGTCCAGATAAAAGCATCTTAAAGTTTTGGCTTGCTGAATGAATAAGTAGATGCAATAGATTTCAATTCTTTCGCTTTTAACAAAGTCTTTTGTAATACTTTTTAATAAGACAAAATCACTGCTTTCATTTTTGCCATTTCAATATGATTTTTAATCAAGGTTTTTCAAAAGCCAATAAGCTGATTGTTGTTTTCATGTTGAACCAGAATCAGTGATAGTCTCATGTTTATAATGCTCAGATGATGTTGCTCATGCCAGTCTTTCAGTAATAAATTTCAGCCTTGTTGTAGAAAAACAAGTGTGTATTTAAATTCAGTAAATATATATATAATATATATATGTAGGTACAAGACTTTCGGTACAAGCGTCGGCTTTAAATGGATTTGTCATTAATATCTAGTTATATTTTTATTTGGAAACCAATTTAAATCTTACAGACAATTATCTTTACAGTTAGTCTTGCTAATATAAACATATTTGCTCAGTAGGACTATGAATGACAAAAGCTTCTTTAGACTATAAGAAGGTAAGAGAGAAATGGTGCTTTTAAGAACCCTTGACAGAAATATTCTTTGGGGACCAAAAATGGTTGTTCTATGGCCGTGAAGAATTTCCTTTATTTTTAAGAGTGCCTTTCACAATCTTCCCAATGAACATTTTATAAAAAACTAATTTAGCAATAATGTATTCTATATATTTCATCATGTTCTGTTTGCACTATAGAAATAAACAGGACTGGACCGGTTTAATGAGCTTCTGAAGAACATCTCTTTCTGATCTTGACCTGATATTGATGTTTATAATGAAGTATAGAGACACAGACAGAACTGCTCTAGGATCAGTCACGGATTCATTTAAAAACAGGAATTCATTTCACATACAAAGAGCTAATTTACCGCAGTAACAAGCAATTTACTCTTTTAAAAAAGACATTTAGTGTTCATTTAGTGTTCTGTCACATTCTCTTGGAGAGGATGTACTGTAGGTATCTTTCATGTTTACTTAGATAAAACTTCTCTCATCATTTATTTACTTTCATGTTCATTATAAATCTGTATGTGACTCTTTCTTCAGTGGAACACAAAAGAAGATATTGTGAGAAATGTCTCTGTGGTTTTGTGTTCATATAATTCAATGTTGTTTGATCATCAACATCTTCTTTTGTGTTCTGTACCCTGGAAACCACCAATAACGTCCCTGCAGTCACATGTTTTACACAGAAAAGCATCACACACATTTACAGTTTCCCAGTTCAGAATGACAGATATGTGACAGTATCACACCGTACTCATCAGATGAAGGACACGGAGAGCGACGGATACTTCATCAATAACATTCTGATACTCGAGATCAAGGTTTAATGTTCACAAGGGACAATCCAGCAGGTCCAAATGTCCAATCTCATACATGAACATCACTAGTTAACTATAGACTCGAGGGTCATGACGATGTTTCATAAATCAGACTTTTGTCATTTTTATTATCTTGGACCTTTTCTTCAAGGTGCAATTGGTCATTTTGTAAATGTAAAATTCATTCATGTTTGGGCATGTATATAACACACACTGGCTTAGACAGATATATTTTAGACACAATTTGGATATATCCATGCAAAAATAAACCTTACTATGACAAAATAAAGATTTATCATCATACTGATAGTTCAGATGGTTTAAATCCTCATGTGAGGTCTCTCTTTATCTTTAAAGCATTTTTTAATGTTTAATTTTTTATTTTTCATCGTCTGATAAAGTGCTGTTTTCATTCATAACAGTTCATATTCCTCATAAATGAAGAAATGAATATTATAATAAAATATCTATTTGATGTTCTTTATAGAGTCATTTCTTCTTCATTTGTTGGGTATTATTGCTTCTGGTTTGTATGCTGTCAGATAACAGATAACTCGTGTATAGACTGATATTATTCTGATGTCTGGACTCATATAAACACATGATTCTTTATATTAATAATAAATACATTCTGTGAGAAATTATATTTCAGGTTTTGACTGAAAATGTCACGTTCATAACCCAGTTGTATATAGCTGAACTAGACTGAAGTATATGAGTGTTGTTTTGAGTTTCTTACGGGCTCGAGTGTTTATCACAGATTTCAGTTGACAGGATATTATCCAGACTGTCATCATGAACGGCTCTATTCCGTCGGCTCTTTGTAAATTCATGAATGTCATGCTCAATCATGTTATCTGATCCACTCCAAAACACTTCTGCTGGTAAGTGATGATGAGACCGCTTTCCTTGTTTCTATGTTAAAACACCCATCTCAGGTTAAATTTATATAGTAAATATACAGCTAGTAATACACTAAACAGTACTGCAAAATTCATTTCACAAATTGTTTGGGCATGTATACGGCACACACTGGCTTAGACAGATATATTTCGGACACAAAGAATTCGGATAAATCCATGCAAATATAAACCTTACTATGACAAAAGAAAGATTTATCATCAGGTTTAAATCCTCATGTGAGGTCTTTTAAACCATCTGAACTCTCAGTATGATGTAATACACTATATTAATGATATTAGATATTAAATGAGCTTTTATATTTTCCTGCTTGTCATTCTGTTTATTCTGCTGTAAAGCTGCTTTGAAACTTGAACTTAAACAAATCTTCTATGGTTTTAAGATTATTGGTGTTTATAAGAGAGATTAGAAATCGGTTCATCAATAGAAAGAAACATCAATAAGCTATAGCTGTCTTTTCATTTATGTGTCTAATTATTCCAGTGCCGTTGGAGGTTATTGTGAGCGCTCGGCTTTGCTTTTATGTGTTAATGTTGCTTCAATGAATTTATTATGAGATTTAATCTAGCGTTCATATTGCAAACAAAAGAGAGAGACTGCAGTTCTGCTTCAGTGATTTCTATTACAGAGAAATGCACCACATGTTTGATTATTAGAGAACACACTAGAAATAAAGGTGCTTCATGATGCCATAGAAAAAAACATGGTTCCATAAAGAACCTTCAACATCCACAGATTTCTGTTTCACAAAAAGTTGAAAAAAGGTTCTTTAGACTACAACATGGTAAGAAGAAAAGATTCTTTTTAGAATGGTTCTTTAGGAACCATAAAAGGTTCTTCTGTCATCACTGTGAGGAACCTTTTAAAGCCCGTTTATTTACTTTTTGTTAGTACTTGTTACTGGACGTATTAACTTTATTACAGTGGATCACATTTAATCACAATCTATGCTTTCTATATCTATAATTATATCTATAAGTATATAAGTTTTTTAAAGGTTGATATTTTACTCACCATCTGATGAGGTTTTTGTCACTCAAATGTCGTCATGTCTTCAGATGAAGTTCAAATTAAAGCTTGACGTATATTGACGTCTTATAAAGCAAACAGATCGATCTGGACACGACACGAAATGTTATTCATCATGAGTGTTAACTCTGGAGATGAGCTGCTTAATGTCATTATATATATATATATCACACTTTGAGAGAGAAAACAACGTTATATTCTTCTTATAATTTCTTATAAAGTGCATTTCAAGAGCGTTAAAACGCCGGCTGGCACACGCGCTCTCTCCGGCGCATGCGCGGACACGAACCTACAACTTCCGAATTCGTTTTTCACAACTCGGATCTCGGATATTTCTCACGCGGAAATACACGTCTGGAATATCACTCGAAGTCGGACATTTGACGTCTGAATAATTCAAACTTTTCAATTGAAACCATTTTATTAAACAAAATGCTTTTTGGCCTGAATAAAGACACCTCTTAGTTTAAATGTTACAGGGGATATTTTATAGAGAAATAAATCAATAAATATATGAGTTGGTTTAGATTTGATAATGATTCAAACATTTGTCTTATAGCTCCATCTTGTGGACAGATGTGAGACATACACGAGAGACACCAAAATACATTCATAATTATACTAGATAATATCGTGAAGCTTCATACATGAAATAAAAGAGAAGTCTGTAAAAAGTGTGTGAAGGTTAATTTTTTCATTGAGGAATGAATGTAATCCTGATGCCATATGTCTCTCAAATCTTTTTCTTCTCAAATAACTCTTTCCAGGTGGGAACGATCTTGAAATAGACTTTCTCAATCTGAAAGCAACAAAGTTCAATTTGTTTTTAGTATTAGTATCAAATCTACAACATCTAAATTGATCTATTTATCTATGTAATCTAATCTAGATTTATTGTGAATGCCACTTAAATAACAAATTATTTCAAGCTTAATCATTTTATAATAATAAATAAACCTTTAAAGGAAGATTTTATTGAATGTGAAATTTTTTACCTGTTCAGATTTTTTGACTCCATATCGTAACATTGTCGCCTGATGTTCACTGTTGTTAAACAGGATGTCAAATGTGACGGGTTTGATCATGGCCTCATCAATCTCAGGTTTGATGTGAGAGTAAAAGTCACGTGGCGGGTGTTTGTCATCCAAGTAGTTTCTGACCTTGTATTTCTTTCCGATAACATCGATCGGGTCTAACTTCACAGCAGAATTTAAAGCTCGGCCGAAAAGGAGCAGTTTTGTGTCTGAATCTTAAAGAAGAGAGATGATGGTCATTCATGAGAATGTTGAACAGAAGTAAATGTGCTCATACAGACAGATTTACCTCTGATGGTCAAATGAGCCACATAAGGAACTCCGTCTCTTTCACCATAATAAACTCCAAAATGAGAAAAGTACTTATTTCCAGGAAACTCAAGGATATCACCGGGGTAAAGCTTCGGATGAGAGTTTTTCTAATGCACAAAGACAAATACTTTGAAACCCAATGTACAGTAACCCAAAACAATATTTAAACACTTTGAAACAATAGTTTTGCTTGTGAATCTCAGAGAAATAAATGTGCTTTGCTTGGATGTTTTATGTGTAATGTGAAGACGATCATACATGTTTAAGCGTAGCAAATGGACAACAACAAACATAGAGAAAAAAGATGCTTACCAGGCCCATTGGTGTTGGATGTGTTATGAAGATGTTGTCTCAGTGTTGTTCTCAGAGTTTTACATTAAACATCTGATGTCACAAACAGGTGGAACTCTTTAATTACACTTTAGAAACATAAAGACAGTAAGTTTTCTACTGAATACACACCCAGGAACTATACTTCAGTGCGTCGTGAAAGGTCACGGTTTTCTGCACACACTTGATCATTTGTGAAGGTTAATATATGAATGTCTTAAGTGTCTAATACTGAAGGTGACAGACTGAAATTCTTTTCTAATTTGATATGTCAGAGTAAAAAAGTTTATGAAAATTGAGATGACTTTTGAGTTTAAAGTTTTAGGAATTAAAGTAATAAATTCTCAAGGGAATGTTAAAAAAGAACTTCTGTTTTTATCCGGAAACATCTGCTTATCAATTTTATGCAAGTAAATTCCCAAGATGCAAATGGAAGACTGCATCATCACACCCATCATGTCCACCACGATTATTTATACATTTTTCATGACCATTTCTGACATCTGACAATGACTGTGATTATATTAAAAATGGTAGACAGAGACAGAACATGTTTGTCTCTCAGCTGAAGACTGTGACACACATGTCTGTTGTTTTATGACGTCAGCTGAGATGAGACGTCCTGTCCATGAGATGTGATTTATCAGTACTGCTGTTGCTCAACACATGTTCATTCTCTCACAGCATGACAGACAGATCACATCAGCAGGAATTATTTTAAGATTCTGGAGGTGTTCAGATATTTTCTCCTTCAGTTTGACGAAGCAAATATGCAGTACTTTAAAAATCAAACACAAGCATCTTTCATTTTAAAAAAAGATAGAACAGAAGAAATATTTCTGTCTAATTAATCCCAGCACAGCAGAATGTCAGATTAAATGGCCCACAATTGTCCCGGAGGGTTCGGGTAGGGTGGAGCTCGACAGGCACGTCTGCTATTCAGATCATGTGTTAGAAACGCATGCCTCCGCCTCTCCATCAGCCAGAATCCTGAAGGATGAGAGACGGGGACTGATCGTATCCCAGCTGAACACCCCGGCCTTGGACAGAGGGGACATTTCAGGAGGAGGAAAAGTTTTCTGGTTATTCACCAGCTGCCGTGTGGACCATGTGCAGATCTAACAATGCTGCAATATTCAGCAGCTGCGTCTGTCAAGAGCGCCTGGAATTCCATCCGTGCGCTTCATGACCCAACATAGAGTACTGAAGTTGTTTAGTGTATAAAATGTTAAATTGTATTAATATAGTGAAATGCTTTAAATGATTTCCGTCTGTGTGTTTATATTCTCCATCATGACATCTGACAGCTTCAGAATCTGAATGTCTTTAACACATACTTGACAAACCTTTTACATTTGCTTAGCTTTTATTCTCCAAATCCTTCAGTACATAAAAACCCTTCAGCACATTGAACTTTTGCTATCGGCTTTTGCACATCCAGAAAATATCTCTTTATGTCTATATATATATATATTCTGTTCTTATGTATTGTATTACTCTGCTACTATTATGCAAACTCATCGTACATGTTAACTCATAGTACTTAAAAGTTGATTTTTCATGGCAAATATCAGCAAATAAGTTCTGATTTCTAATGTGTGCATGTGACTTATTTGTGCAATGAGAACTTACTTTATTTAAGTGACTAAAAGGAAAGCAAGACTTTGACAAACACTGAATTTTCTTTCTGCTCCTCACATGAAGCCATCATATGTATTAAATGTATAAAATCACATTGATGAAATATTTAAGAATAGTTTTACTACAGATATTATGGTTTGACTATGGTTACTGTAGTGAGACCACAGTAAATGTGTGGTTACTATGCATGGTTACTTTGATTAAACAATGCTTAAGTCTCATAAATGAAGTAACCGATGACAAAATTGGTTGAATTCTTTTGAGCCTTAAACATTCATTTATATCAGGCTAGTCCACATAAATAATGATATTTAACTTTATTAGTCAGAATGTCATTAGCTAACATGTTTTAATCAGTGTGTGACACAGGTCTGTGTGAGGAAAGAGCAGCATGTGTCATCTGCTGTCAGAATCTCCACCTGTTTGTAAGCGTTGATGACGATACCTTTGACCCCACTGATAGAAATGTACACAATAGCAGGTCTTTAAGGCGTCTGCTCGTGTGGCCCGTACGGAACAGCTGTATCAACCACAGGGCCGGCAACTGGACGGCAAACACAAGCCACTTACTTTCCTTTAATGGCTTTAACACTGATGATTCAGCAGACAGAGAGAGAGAGAGAGAGAGAGAGAGAGAGAGAGAGAGAGACAGAGACAGAGAGAGAGAGAGAGAGAGAGAGAGAGAGAGAGAGAGAGAGAGAGAGAGAGAGAGAGAGAGAGAGAGAGAGAGAGAGAGAGAGAGAGAGAGAGAGAGAGAGAGAGAGAGAGAGGAGAGAGAGAGAGAGAGAGAGAGAGAGAGAGAGAGAGAGAGAGAGAGAGAGAGAGAGAGAGAGAGAGAGAGAGAGAGAGAGAGAGAGAGAGAGAGAGAGAGAGAGAGAGGAGAGAGAGAGAGAGAGAGAGAGAGACGGAGAGACGCTTTTATCCAACCCAAATTACAGTGAATTTAATACATACATGACATTCACTCAGAATCTTGTTAAATCACTTACACACACATCTTACATAATTACTGTCACAAAGTGGCACTAAATTTACAAAATGCATCAAAGAACTCATAATAAAAAAGGGGAAACTGTAGTGTGTAGGGTGTGTGCTTAATAGTACATAATGAAATGCTTTAGTGCCCAAGAAATGTTTCTCATGAGGCATTGTGTATATATACATAATCAACAAAAGTCAACTTTAAAGCAAAATGTGATTATTTATAAGGGTCTGAGATGAGTTTTTTAAAATGTCTTTTTTGTTCATTTTTTAAATAAGATCAAAACAAGATTCTTTAAAAAGGTAAAAAGATAAAATGGAGAAATCTTTCTTTGCTCATATTTACTAAGAGTATTTTTAAATATTTTATCATTAAACATGTTGTAGAGTAGATTATAGATAAAGTTTAAATAGTAATGAATAACTATTAATTACTATAAATAAATGTCAACGTATTAAATGAACTGTGTCTTATTTGGAGCTAAATAACAGTGGAAAGTTTGTGTCTTCCTTTCCTTTAAATAAAGTGCTTTTTAATCACAGATGCTAATAGAGCTTCATGAGTTTATACATGAGAGAATCTGATCATGATACAGACGTGCTATTTACAGCTTCTGTGTGTCACTGAAATAGAGCTGGTGTTGAGTTTCATCATGAGCTGTTTAAATCATTTCTTCTGCACTGAAGCTGATATTCAAACACAGGTGTTGTGACCCTTCTCCGGCTCTTTACATTCCCTCACAGATCCAATGCATTTAAATGTCTTACCGTACAAAATTCCTGGATGGACTTCCCTGTTAGACCTGGAACGACTTTGTTTGATTTTCCAGGAACAACCAATGAGATTTTAGGGTTTGGGCTTGAATGACACTCATTTCAGCCTATCATGTGCCTGAAGATCATGATTAACGCATGATGAGAGTCAGGACATCATGTTTTGGCCAAATCTTGCTTGTCTTACTTTTAAAAGATCATTTAAATAGACGAGAAGCTCGAGGTTACAGTACTTACTTTTAATGATGAAAATGAAACAAAATCAGTTTATGTCTGAATTATTTGAACATGATTCAGGTATCTGTCTCAGCTAAAGGTTTCCAAAACACGATTATGCAAAAAATACATTGTTTTGGAATCCCCGAATGCCAGACATAATCAGAATAAAGCTGTCTGCCAAATGCATGAAAATAAAAAGATCATGACACCTCAGACATTACATGACATTTATTAACCAACAAATGAAACATTAAGATGAAACATAAAGGTCTGTGTCAGCTGTGCTCCAGAAAACATCTTCTGTCATGCTGTCCCAATAAAAGCCCCTCACAGTTGTCTTTTTGCCCACCCAAGACCCCTCCCTGTTTAAAGAAGTCATTGGTGTTGTGTGGAAGCGTGTAGAGAGAACAGCTGAGAGGTGTGAGAGTCCTGTCACAGCGCTGAGGATCAGGAACAGGAGGTTCAGGAGAGACCCGGGTCTCTAAACGACATCGACAGGTGGAAGGCCGCCAACAAAGGGGAGGGCGAGCCGTAGAAAAGGCCGGAGAGACGAGCCTGGCCTGGACACAATCCAGGAGCTGTGAACGGATGACGATACTCAACCAAGAGAAGCGTGGACAAGATCTTCTGGAAACTGATGGGCAAGTAATGCGGGAAACCTTCTGATTATAGAAACTTTCTTTGTTGTGTTTTATACGGTCATATCTTTACTTAGTTTGTGAATTTTAAGAGGAATTTGTCTTTAAGTGTTTGTCAAAGGAAAGGAAAGTCAATGAATGTGGCTAGTTGACATACAACATTCTTCTTATTTATTATGATAGATTAATTGACAATATTGAACTTTAGAAAATCAAATGTAAATGTAAATCTGTACTAGTTTCATTTCATTTTAAAACCTTTTAAATCTGTCTGCCGCTCATTGAGATCACATACTTCCTTATATCCCCATATACAGAATGAATCTATGGAATGTAAGGAAGTGTGTGGTCTCAGAGAGACATCAACATCATCACATCATGAAAAATAAACATCACTGTGTAAAATGAATATTGAAAAAGGTCACGCCAAAGTCAAAGACGTCATCCGGTGAGCACACGGGTAACACATGCTGATAGATGTAATGAAGTGTGTGTGTGTGAGTGACAGGACACAGGTGCGGATCATCATCACTGTTTACTCTTATAAATAGTTGGACAGGTGGGGTTGAGCTAATTCTGGAGGCAATACATACCGGAACATGTCCTGACACGGATCAAGAACATCTGATCTGACATCTGACAAATGAGAGAAAGACAAATCAGTGATGGTGAAGAGAACGGTTTGCTCTCACGTCATAGATGAAGCAGAAATGAAGAACTACTGAGCGTGAAACTCAGAAACATGTTGTAGTTGCTGGTAAAACGGAACCAAGTCGGGTGTTTCAGAGAGGTTTGGTCCCTTTCAACCAGCTACTGCGACGTGAAATCACCCAGCAACACAAAACTCTTCATTCTCAAATATATATATATATATAAATATGTGCTGAATCCTGTCTGTCAAAGCTCATTTCTGCTCTCTACAGGACAGAACTGAAAAACACACATATGAAGACAAGTTTCATAAGACGACAATGCAGAATAAAATATTTAACTGTTGTCTTTAAAACACTTGAAGGCAATTATTTGTAATAAAAGATTAAAAACATCTTTATTTTGAAACCCAAAGGCCACTTTGACAGATCCGAGTAGAAATATCAGAAAGCTAATGCAACCCACAAAAATATACAGTACATAAATAATCTGATCAGATGAGACGTCATTCAGTGCTTGTCATTGCCGAGTTATTCCCTGATTTCATCACTGAATATCATTAATGTCACACAGCAAACATGAATGAAAATATTCCTTTATAACATCATCACTGTGTTTTAATAAAGATATAAAGGATAATGAAGTGTGTCCCGTGTCATGATTTCTATAAAAAAAGACATCAAATCATGAGTCTAAAGAAAAATAAACTTTCACATGATTCTTTTTCCAATGATAATTTCACAGTAGGTGTCACACATTTATCTAAATTAAACTGAAGGAGATATTATTTAAAAAATAAAACACACACGCAAACAAATACACACACACAGGTAAATCTCACAAAGAAATCTGGGTCATACTGCATTTAAAAATCAAAATGAAAAGAAAGTCATTACATTTTGTGCAATAAAATGAACTTTGTGACATTTAACAGTCAATTTCCATCATATGCTTGATTGTTTTAATAAAGTAAAACATAACAAATACAGTGATGACCAACACAAACAAATGTACTTTACAATTATACTGCATCTGTGTGAATAACGAATCCAAAAAAAATCAATTCTTTATACAAAATATAAATCCCTAATCTGCTCTTTTGATTGATTGGTGAAATATGACCCAGATGTTTCTCAAGTGTTTTCTCTATAATGCCCTGATAAACGTGAAGTGTGCCGGGGCTCACGGCCCTTCATCAGTGCAGATATATATCATTACAGTAAATGAGGGAAAGGCAACATGACCGGATTATTGTGCAGAAGAACCCAAACTACAGCTGATGAATGAGGCTGGACACGGGCGACTTCAATGTATATATGAGTTTATATTTAGCACCACAGATCTCCAGATGCATTACTGTAATGTGTAATTCTCTCATCATTTATTCATCCTCATGTTCATTATAAATCTGTGTGTGACTCTTTCTTCAGTGGAACACAAAGAAGATATTGTGAGAAATGTTTTAGTGGTTTTGTGTTTAATGAGGGTCAATGTTGTTTGATTATCTTTAAAATATCTTCTTTTGTGTTCTGCTGAAGAAAAAGTCATACAGGTTTGACATGAAGATGAAAAAATGACCTGGACATGTTTTCGTGAGATTTTTATGATATTAAGTCACTCTGTCAGTGTGATTTCAGCGGCTGTAAACAGAGGTAAAAATTACAATCAAAAAATAAAAAATTGGCCACATGAACGTATGTGAATAAGGCAACTAGAGTCAGACATCAGAGAGACAGCACTACATCTCTTCTTCTTCCTCCTCCTCCTCCTCATCTTCCTCTTTCTCCGGCAGCTGCATCTTGATCCAGCCCTCGGCGGCGTGACCGTGTTTCTTCTGGTGCCGTTTGTAATTGTCCCAGTGTCCCGTGGTGTAACCGCACTCCTGACACTTGAAGGGCTTCTCGCCGGTGTGCCGCAGCATGTGTCTCTTCAGGTTCATGCTTTGATTGCAGCTGTAACTGCAGACGTTACACTGAAACGGTTTGGCGCCCGAGTGGATGCGCTCGTGACGCTTCAGATTGGCCAGATTACCGCAGGCGTAATCGCACGCCCGGCATTTGTACGGCTTCTCGCCGGTGTGCACCCGGTGGTGCCGTTTGAGGTTGTCGAAGTGCGCGGAGGCGTAATCGCACTGCGGGCACTTGTAGGGCTTCTCGCCGCTGTGCGTCTTCATGTGACGGGCGAGGTGGTTGGGGTACTGCGTGACGAAGGGGCAGGAGGTGCAGGAGAAGAGCTTGTCGCATTTCTCCGGGCTGGCGGGGGAGCTTTTGGACAGCATCTCCAGCGTGCATTTGCCACAGATTTGAGTGGCCGCTCCCTCCTCGTCCTCCAGGACCAGGCCGCACACGCGGCACGTGAAGGGGAAGAGCAGCTCGGGCAGAGGGTCGGACTCTCGGGCGTCCAGCAGGGCGGAGGCGTGGCGGTCCGTCCGCAGGGTGTCGTAGCTCTGGAGGAAGTCCGGGTCGCTGCTGATGTGCAGCGTGAGATCAGACACGACGGCTTCTGCAAGAAAAAGAGCGAAGCACAAGTTAAATACTTCTGTTCCTCTTTACGATGAGTCTCGTTTTAGGAACAACAGTTTCTACTTCCCTTTAATCCACAATCAACTTCCTCTTTTGATTTGCAACATAAATGCAGTGACTTTAAGAGGAAACGCACAGTTTTCAAGTCAACAAATGACTCTTTGTTAACTTTGAAATATCTAAGACACATGAGACCATCAGATATATTTCGTCTCATCGCTGCTATTTCACTTTAGTCCTCATGATTAAAATAAGACTAATGAAAGGTGTGATGGGACTGAATAAATGTAAGTTTGCAGTGGATTGTGGGAGATTTACTCTCCTCCTGAAAACACCAAAATCAAGTTGACCATCCAGAGCATCTCCACGCATGATGCTGATTTTAAAACTTGTATTGTTATTTTCTGCTTAATTTAATGTCAAGCTTACCATAAAAAAGTTGGTTCAGCTGGTTTAAATCCTCATGTGAGGTGAAGTTTTTAAAGCATTTGTATAGAGCGATATTTTTCTGATGTCTGGACTCTTTCAACAGATATATTGCTAATAAATACATTCTGTAAGAATGGACTCTTAGTATGAAACAGATACCTTCTGTTAAGGCTGTAGGTTTGTCCTCTTTGTGGCTCATCATGTGCTTCTTTAAGGAGTGACTGCTGTTTGCGTGAAAGTCACACTGGCTGCAGTCCAGCGTTTTCTCTTGCGTGTGCATGCGCTGGTGTCTCTTCAGGTTACCCAGAGAGTTGCACGCAAACGTGCAGAACTCGCATTTGTAGGGCTTCTCGCCGGTGTGCGTGCGCACGTGTCTCTGCAGGTTCACCAGCTGGGCGGAGGCGTACGTGCAGTGCTGGCACCGATACGGCTTCTCTCCGTTGTGCGTTTTCATGTGCCGCTTCAAGTGATTGGAGTAACGCGAGCTGAAGCTGCACAGTTTGCAGGAGTAGGTCTTACCGGCGTTTCCGTTGGCAGTGGATCTGCTCTGGTTGGCGTTTTCCTGTTTCGCGTCAGTAGAATGAAACTCCTCCGCCGGTCGATCCGGTCCGTCTCCGTCCTCCATCCCGCACCGGAGGCAGTACAGACCTGCCAGATCTAAAGCTCCGCTCAGAGGATCCCCGAGGAGCTGTCCGCACTGTCTGCACGAGAGATACGGACCCATCTCCTCTCGCTCGCTCTCGGTGTCGCGAGGATCATCGAAATCGCTCTCCATGCCCAGGTGATTGTAGGTGGAACAGTCTTCATCGCTGAAGCCATACATCGGCATACCCACGTCTGCCGTGACTGAATCTATCAGGAGATCACAGATGGACACTTAATGCCAGTAAACAGTTCCAGAAAATAACAAGGTGAAAGAAGTGCATTACAGTGATTTCAGCTAGTTTTTCTATAGAATTGTATACGGGCCGAAGAACAAAAGAGTCATAATCCAACACAATAATAATATATTACACTGTGTTTAAAGTCACAGCTATTATCATGATAAAAAAACTGATACCGTCACATGTCTAATGTCTCTTAAGTATTTATACTTTCAATCATCTTCATTTCATAGTCAGTTTAACTACATTAAAATCACTGTAATGCACTTTAAATATACTAAGAGCATATAATACATGACATGGTTTAATAAGTAATTAAATATTTATTAAAAATCTATTTTATTTACTGAGGGTTATTCTTCTTCTATTGCCATAAATCATTTAAAGGGATTCTTTCATCATTTATTAATCGTCATGTGAAACCTGTATGACTTTCTTTCTTCATCAGAACACAAAAGAAAATATTTTGAAGAATGTTGATAATCAAACAACTTTCATTATATGAACACAAAACCACTGAGACATTTCTCACAATATCTTCTTTTGTGTTTCACTGAAGAAAGAGTCACATACAGATTTATAATGAACATGAGAGTGAATAAATGATGATTTTTGGCTGAACTATCCCTTTAATTACTGTATTTGTTTAATGAAATTATTTTAAATTGAAAGATTATTGACAGTCAATATCTCTGACAGAGCACAAACCTGAGTCTCTCTCGAAACCAACGATCTTGTAGTCATTTTCTGTGAAGCCCAGCTCCTGACCGAGCAGCAAATCAGTCTCCAGCACGAGATTCTCTTCATCACCGACCACAAGTCCATCTTCTGCCTCCACTGCAAAATAACCACATGACACTTCTGTCCATGTCTCATTTTCTTTCATGAAATAATATTGTCATTTCATCAGTCATCAGAATCATTATGGGTGTTGTAAGCGACTGTAAGGCTTGCTTAAATCTTTTTTTAAGAAGGCTCAAGTCATAAGAACCAAACCACACGTTTCTATATTCAGATCTCAAAAATCACAAGTGTGTAGCATGTGTTATATGGCATACAGCAGCACAACACTCATCTATCACCACTGAAAACTGAGTATAAAACAGACTCGTTTT
Organism: Beaufortia kweichowensis; assembly: GCA_019155185.1. NCBI lineage: Eukaryota > Metazoa > Chordata > Actinopteri > Cypriniformes > Gastromyzontidae > Beaufortia > Beaufortia kweichowensis. The sequence goes on along the minus strand of CM032805.1, from coordinate 17,406,960 downwards.
TCCTGAAAAATGAGAAAAGGGATGAGCCGACGGATGGAGAGAGTCATACAGAGATCAAGCTGATGACTAACACACAGATCAGTGAGGAGGAAGAGAGCGTGACAACAGAGAATAAATGAGGAAGGAACTGCAGATAATCACGGGTCAAAGATGGGTCGACCCCGAACCTGCGACAGGAATCACGGTTCATCCAGAGGAAATAAAGTGAGGAAAGACTGACGAAGAAGAGGAAGTTCATGTTTAGACAGAACTAAGAAACAGGACTAAATTACAATCTCTTATTTTCTCTTCTTTGATTGTCTGACTGATATCAGGTGTAAAAATGATCACAGCAATGTTAGTTTTTACATCAACTTTTATCGGTTATGTGAGGTTCATATTTTTAAACACATTTACTGTTCCGGATTTAAAACATAGAGTTGACATTGACTTTAGTTGAGATAAGTGGATTTTTACAGTGTAAACACATGTTTTTACAACATAAAGAACACAAAATGCTTATTATTCACTGACAATACTATTGATACAAGGAGATATTAATATTAGACTGATAGAAAAGACTGTAAATATATCATTTAAACAAAACACAAAGACGACATTAACACTTATTTAAAGAGAGAAAAATACAATAAGATGAAAAACAATCTAAACTTAAATCATCATGACAGATTCTGGCAATAATAATAAATTATTTGGCAATTACAGAATATAGACTGTTATAAATGTGACAATTCTGAAAACAGCACTTTATCTGACTATGATAAATCATGATTTAAACAAAAATAAATGCTTTAAATACTTTAATAGAGACTCACATGAGGATTTAAACCATCTGAACTATCAGTATGATGAAAACCTTCAATATAAACTTGATTTTTATTTTTAATGGTAAGATTTGCACAGAATTGCCCAAAAAAGTTGATTAATGTAAGTTAGTAATGTCTAAATGAAATAATAAAAGTAAAAGCATGACTGCATTGGAAAACACATGTTTTGTGCTGTTACAGATTATTATCTAAAAGAAATAAACAGAAAAACATGAGAAGAAATCAAGTCAAACTTACATTTGACAGGCTGTGGATTGGACTGTTTTCTTCTGGGCATTTTCTCTCTCTGTGTGTCTGTTTATAGTCAGTTCCCTTTTGATTTGATCTTCACCATCATCTTCCTCTTCCTCATCCTCCTCTTCCTCCTTTAAACAAAGAGCTCCTCAGAGCACTCCTAAACCACGAAATAAACACCTTTTCTCCTTTAGATTCACACAAATCATGCTCAAAGAGCCGAAGAGACACACACTGATCCTCTGCTATGAATGCTGCTAGCACGAGCTCACATTAAACTACATATAAAACACACAGACGACACAACAACAACACTGTCAGATACGATTATACGACCTAAATATCGCAAAAACGATGTTTTGGATAACTAAAAAATAAAATGAAGTTAAATCTGACTGTTAATGTGTCTTTGTCTTGTCTTTAGTCGACAGCAACTAGCATTAGCAGCTAGAGCAAACTATGAAAAACAAAATAAAAGTCCCGTGTATCTGGACGCTAAACAATCAGCGGCAGAAATATCCGCTTATATCCATGAAGAATGACTCGTCCATGTGTAAGTTTGATCGTGTAAAGTGTCTCTGTGTGAAGTTAAAGTGTAAGTGTGTGAGTTTCACTGCTGCTGGTGTTGTTGTGATGGGAATGTGAAGCAGAACAGGAAGTGATTCAATGAGGTCATCAGTGTAAAACAGCGGCGCCCAGCGGAGCTTAAAGGTATAGATCACAAAAAACATTTGACTTCTGATTACTTTTCTGTTTTCCTACTATTGCTGGAAAAGTTCAGTCCTTCTGTTTTTCTTTCTATTTCTCCTTTATATTCACACAAATCATGCTCAAAAAGCCGAAGAGACACACTCTGATCCTCTGTTATGAATTCACATTAAAGTACATATAAAACACACAGATGACACAACAACAACACTGACAGATACGATCATACGACCCAAAACCATGTTTTGGATAACTAAAAAATAAAAATTAAGTTAAATCTGACTATTAATGTGTATGATTAGCTACTTCTTGTTTTCCTACTATTGCTGGAAAAGTTCAGTCCTTCTGTTTTTCTTTATCCTTATATCTTTACTGGTTTTCTGACGTCTCAAGCATGTCAAGCTGATTTGTAACTAAGCAAAATAGTTGTTGTGATGGGAATGTGATTGGACTTAAAGTCCCTTCTCTGCACTACAGAATATGAGTAAAACAAGGTCAATTAATATAGAGGTAATCCTGTTGAAATCATCCTTATTTACTTCTTATACTGTTTATACTGAGATCATTGATGGGACAGAATGATCAGACTCCTTCTCTTCACTGTATTAGGACACTTCAGTCGCTCTTTAACATGTCTAAATGTCATTAGATCAAATATTAAACCAGTTGGATACGATGGCACACGAAATAATAACTAAAGTAGTTCACAATAAAAGGCTGTTTAGAGAAGGAGGCCTTTAAATATTCATGTGATGTCCACGTATCTATAAATATCAGATCTGAATATATAAAGCACAATACACTGTACAGTAAATCAATAGTCTATATTTGCATTTTTAAAGAACCACCAGGCACAAGTTCAAGTCTTTACATTTTCCATTTATTGGAAAACAGGAATGAGAATAAGAATATTAATAAACAGTTAAACTGCTTTGCAATAAAACATTTACATTCATAAACTATTGCTGAAAACTACCACTATATGTAGCTTCTTTAAATAACTCAATCAAAACAGCTTTACAATGTAGGCTAAAAAACTTTTGTAACAATAAAATAATACGTATTGTTATCTATATTATGCACATTACAATACCAGTGTAGACGTACAGTATAACTCGACTAACTTTCTAATTTACAAGCTCAAAATAGAAACTTTACTAGTGTGGCATACTGATGCCATGCACGATACCATTATTGAACATCCTCATACTGGCTCAAATGGGAACCAACTCAATGTGCAATAGTCAACAATCAACAACAACCGCTTATTCACTGCAGTTAGAAATAAAGAATCTAAAATGATTATTTATCTGATCATTTATCTTTCACACAATAAAACCGTAACCACACATCTCTACTGTAGTATCTGTCTATCAAACACCGTTATTAATATTTCTTTCAGTTAAAGAAACATTATAAAGTATATGAGAAGCAAACTACCAAATACCCGTACAGTGAACTTTACAATTCCTGATATGAGAAATAAGACGTTTATGTTACTATTGCCTTTGATGCTTGTCTTGAGTATCAAAACATGAGCTCATATATGTTGACAGATCTGTTGACAGGTCTGTTGTGATACCTGGATTAAACCTTGATGATGCTAACTGAAGATGATGTCCTTTGAAACTACAAAAAGGATTAAAAGAAAGGTTAGAAGAAATGTCCAGGCAATACTGTACAGTATAAAAACAAATCCTTTTCAAATCTAGATTTGTGTGAGTAGCATACAAACTCAGTCATGTTTGATCAAATTTTTCTTGTATGAAGAATTTGCATTTAAGATCTCCTTTTGTGTTCTACTGAAAAATATTCAAATACTTATTTTTTAGAAGACGAGTTACCTTACTACAGTATTAGCATACATTGTTTTTATTTCTAAGTTAATAGGTGGATGGCAGTCATTAAAACAGATGAATGATGTGAGCTGTCTTACTTTACTACCCAGCAGACCTCCATTATGATACTCTGGAGTGCTTTGTCCAGACAGCGGTTTGCTTTTCTCTTTACTGTGATTGTTAGAGTCGTTGTCTTTGATGATGTCATACTGTTTGCAGAAGAGAGCGATCACGGCTGCATCACCACAGAGATACAGAGACACAGATTACATTCAATAAAACACAACTGAAGTAAACATTATAAAATGTGAAAGGTTTCATCACAGATCAATAATGAGTTACAGGATCAAAACTTAAGCTCTATTGAGTGAGTTTACGGGTGAATGTCGATGAACGCTGAGCTCTCGGATGAGAAATGAGTCCAGATGATTTTCTGTGGGCATTGACAATATGCCACAAAAGCTGTGGATTGAGATGAATGTCTACTGGAACATTTCTGTTCATTATGATTATGTTTCTCGTTCAGAAATATTCTTTACCTGCCCACATGAGGAGTACGGTCATAATAATTAAAATCTCTCCAGTCTGAAGATGTCTGGAAATGTCTAAACCCTCCACCTCTGGATCATCTGCTAAATAATACCAGACATTATGATTAGAAAAAGTATAATTATCAATAATGAATTTATTTAAAGGCCCCATAGACTTAAAGATCTTATTGTTTAGAGCTTATCTGTAGCATTCACTTTAAAAATAAAGACGCTTCATGATGCCGTAGAAGAACTTTGATTTTGGCTGAATGGTTCCATAAAGAACCTTCAACATTTTCACAAAAGGTTCTTTGTAGTGGACTATAGAAAGGTAAGAAAGAAACAAGGTGAAAAAGTTCACCTTGATCCATCATGGCAGACTGAAAATGCTCCGATTTTTTCAGCGTTCTGAAGTGAATCTTTTTGCTGGCCAAACTCTCTCCGTATAGCCCGATGGACTGGACCTGAATAATATAATCTGTGTCTTCATCAAGATCCCACAGGACACAAGCTTGACTGCTGGTGTTCACCTCACGTATGAAGCGCTGCATTAACCCGTCCTGACGCTGATGAACAAACACACACGCGTTCATCAAGAACAAATATGCTAAGTTCCCTTCAGACTGAATCTGATTGTAAAAACATTGTCTGACCTGCTGTGAGATGGCAAAGCCAATCACCATCTCCCCCTCGGGAATACTCCAGGAGACAGTAGCTGAATCTGCCCGCAGGTGACTAATAGAAACATTGACAGGTGCAGCTGGCCGATCTGTCAAATATAAATGATCAACATGAATTATTTATTAGCACAACCCCACCATATCACTTAAACATATAAAATACAAAACACATATATACAAATAAAATCATTCAAGAAAACATAACAAGTCGTATGCAGCATATGGAGGCATACTGTCTTTTGACTTCTAAAGTGTGATTTACTGCTTTCTACATAAATTCATTATATATAATGTAAAGAACATTCTGTTAAAATATAACCTTGATATCTTTAATAATGAGTCACGTCAAAGATTGAAATCATAGTGAAAATAATAATTGAAACATTGATGCTCTCAAATTTCATAATTAAATATTGAGACTTTAAAGACAGGGTCACATATGATGATGATGATGATGATGATCACAGCTATACAAAATGTGTACTATACAAAACAATTTCTGTATTTATACCATCTGCTTTTGCTAATATGACAGATGAAGTTATCTCAATATAAAGGTTAAACAGCAGCACAGTTTTAAAGATTCATACAAGTGAGAACTAATAAAACATTTCTAAAATATTGAAATACAATAACTTTACAAAAAGGGAAACAAAAGTTATAATAAAGAGAAGTCTTCATAATATTAATAATGACAACATACAGTATGTTTATATTTACATGAATAATACATATCTTTTATGATTAAACACAATCCAGCAGAGTTCAGGAGGAAAGCAATCATGACAGTACATATCACACAAAACTGTAAAATTTTTTTTTTTATTGTAATTTCTGCTCTACGCAGCCTGTCGCAAGGTCAATGCTATTAGTACTTTATGAACATCAACATTATTGTCTTGTGTTTGGGTAAAATTGTCATAAGAATTAATGCACAAAGTCGACTATTTCTCTAGCTCAGAATATCAGAGATTTCTCATGTAACAGTGAAGTTTGATATGATTACGGGATTAGCAGTACACCTGGAGAACTTTAAAGTGAATTAAAGAATAAATAAGATGGCCAGATCTTAATAAATGACTCGAGTATTAACAAAAACAATAGAGACATCCAAGATAATGAAAAGATGGATTCTTCTATACTCTTATACAGAACACATAATGCATTAGTCTCTCTCAGAAAAGTGTCATGATTTGATATGATGTACAATATTTCATTCTCTAAGCACAATCTATTGGTCCATTAAATCAAAGGCAATTATTAATGCCGCTGAACCTGAGGAGGGCAAACATTTACAACACTGAAAGCTTTACATAACAGCACTCCAATGCTTTTAGACTGTAGTCATGGTGACCACCATCACATATAGTGACATACACACTTCTTTATTATTCACAGGACATTCATTTTGTATTATTTATATGACAGAAGTAAGTTGACTTACTTGCCCATGCAAAGCAGATGTGACATCCGATTAGAGACAGAATACGGCTCATAAAAGTGAGTAGGTGAATCATATCTCCTTAAGAACGAATCCAGATGGGTGACATCAATTTTTAAGGAAAAGTAACCTGAACTTCAGATTTCTTGGATCATTACATGACTGTAAATAAAGTCTTCACTTAAACACTCACTGTAATGTCCCGACACATCGCGATGAAAGAAATCTAAGCCACTATCATCAGCATCTTTGCAGTCTGATCCGCCTCAATCTGTTGCCATCCAAATGCGCATCATCCGCATCGAGTCACTCCGATGTTTTCTTTTCCGATAACCACGAATGATTCAGAAATAACACTTTCGATCCCTTTAATCGACACCGCAGTGGACCCTGATCCCGATCCTCCGTATCAGCAGACGCTCGAACCTTACGCATCTAATGTAACGCGCAATTGCGCGCACCCGGCGGCGAGCCCGTGGCGTCCGTCACAGCCCGAGCTCATGTTGCCGTTTTCACTTTATTCGCTCGTGTACGACGTTTGAAGAATACCAATAAATCACATGACCCACAGGTGTCCAGCGAGTGACTGATTCATTCACCTTCTACAGCCGCATGACGCACTGACCGCTCCAGACCAATGCAGTAAATCCAAAAAACACAATCACAAGCTGATTTATGACCTGAGCCAAACTTGCACATTGGTCTTAAGATGACAAGATAAAGAGATCAAACGATGAATGGGATAGATCTGTAAATAAGAAAAGAAAATACATGTCAGTTATAAGATCAGAATGGAATAATACAAATCTTGACTTCATTTAGGCAACAGCAATAATACAATTACTCAAAAATTGAATGCGATAAAATAGAACACAGTCTACATTTTTTTACAAACAATTCAATTTTTTGTAAAGCACATTTATAAACTGCAAGTGCTTTACGAAAAAAATACAATAAAAACAGAATCAAACAGAAATCTGATGAATAAAGTGTTAAAAGAACATTTAAACCCTTTACTCAACAAAGCTTCTTTAAAGATCCTTTAACAATGGGAAAAGTGCTCTTTAGATCCATATATTTCCAAAAAACTAGTTTGTGCTGCAATGGTTCTTTTTAGCACCACTGAGTTTCAACAGCATTATCAGTTACAATGAAAAAGGTTCTGCTATTGTTATAAACAGAAGAACCTTTATTTGGTACTATATAGAACCATTTTTATTAAGATTGTATGGAGAAAAATGCATATATATATATATATTTTAGCCAGAAAAAGTAATAGAAAAGGCCTCATGTGCTGAATATAAAGATGAGAAAACACATATAAAATATAATGAAATACAGCTGTTCATTGCTCTCCACAGTTTAGAAGTGAAACTATTTTACAGCTGATGGATCAAAGTTCATTTGGTGAACTTTGTTATGCTCAGTTCACAGAAGTACATGCATGATATTTAGCATGACTTGTCACGAGAGCAGATTCTAAAACACGAGTCCTAATACTTCCATGATAAATATGGATCACACGGTAAGTGAAATTAGCAGTGTTTTTTTATTTAGAAGTGCTTCAACTGATAAAACAGTAACAAATCTTCTTTCCTTGTGAGCTAAAGTGAAATTAAATGAGCTGGTGACTGATGCAGTGCTTGTGTTTGTGTCTGTGCTAGCAGTGTTGTTACGAGCTCTCTCTGCCCGTCACGGAGAAAAGCAATCCCATCAGCAGAGATATTGACAGAGCAGATGCCAATCACATGCTGCAAATACTGAGAAGATGTGATGCTGAGATCTTTCAGAAGAACACAAATGATGATGCTTCTTATCAGGTCTGTTTATACAGTATGTTTGTTTGGCTTTTATCTTACGCTCATAAAGATTTGACATGTGTGTCTTTAACAGGGAATATACAGTTCATCCGTCATCCAGACTATGGTGGATGTTGCCAGGAAGGTTGAAATGATGTTACGGGTCAGTCACTAAAGTCTCATTTTGATGAGCAATTATATATATATATATCTTTTATTTAAACTGTATTTATTTATATTTGTTTCTGCAGGAGCCAGAAGAGAGTTTGATTGTATTAAGTGGCTGTGGAACATCAGGCCGTATTGCATTTCTCTTAGTGGTAAAGAATTATTGATATGTGATGAGCTCCAAAAGTGTAAAACCATATTAAAAATGTGTGTTTTTTACATTTATGAATTCAGCTTTAATGATTTTGAAAAATTCCAATTGTTATTTCAAAAATAATATTTGCAATGCAACACTAACTTTATTAAACAAGACAAGAATGCAATATAAAATCATTTTACCATGTAGTCTCATCAACTGTATGTTTACTCACAGTATCTCATATTTCTTCTTTACATTTGTCATTTCTTATATCAGACATCATTCAATCAGCTGTTAAGTGTCCAGCATCACAAACAATTCTATTCATACATCATAGCAGGAGGTGACAGGTGAGTATCATCATCATCATCATCATCATCATCATCATCATCATCATGATGTCTCTGCATGACTCTGCAGTATTACAGCAGGAGTGTGTGTGTGTGTGTTTAAAGGGCCCTTCTGACATCACAGGAGTCTTCAGAGGACAGACCAGCCCTGGGAGCTCACATGCTCAAACAGGTCAATATGACACTCATGCTTTACTGTAGTATTTCATTACACTTTTACCATCAAACAGAAAGACATGAAGCTCTAACTGGTGCTGCTGTCTGTGCACATCTTCTTACATTACGCTAAAGTGCTCTGGGTGGTTGCCAGGGTGTTGCTATGGAGTTACTATGGTCTTCTGAGTGCACTCTAAAAATAAATGCTGGGTTGGGTCAAGAAAGACAAATCCATCTGTTTGGTTCTATATTAACTTATGCTGGGTTGTTTGAGCCCAAAATGCTGGTTTGTTTCAAATCATGGTTGGGTCAAATATGTTATAATTTAACCCAACAACTGGGTCTAGCCCTTTAAGCCCCAAGCATGGGTTAAAATAATAACCCAGTCTTTTATGGAATGAATTGCCATGAAAAAAAGTATATCAACCCATTATCTATTTATAATTATAATTGTATAAATCCAAAGTAAATACTTTAACGTCCATTTTCTGTTTTCTTTATGCACTGCAACAGGTTTGTGCTGGAAAGAAGAATGTTCTGTTCTTTGGAATATCTTGTGGCATGTCGGTATGGATGAAACTATTGTCTTTTAATCAAATAACATCAAACATTCAATATGACAACAAAAAATGTAATTGATTAAAATGATAAAAAATGATTAAAGAGAATTATTCATAAAGATATCACCTGTTGGACTGAGTAAAATCTGTGACATTCTTCTGTATGTTCTTGTGAATGCACCTGTGAGTAGCGTGTGATGTTGCTCTGTGTCACAGGCACCGTTTGTTGCTGGGCAACTGGATCTCTGTCTGAAGCATTTAGACGTCTTTACCCCAGTGCTCCTGGGATTCAATCCTGTACATATGGCGAGGTAGCCCGCCCTGTGTTACACAATGCTCACGGTTTACATCTTCTGAGCTTTTATCCATTAAAAATCCAAAAGATTACTGATGGAAATGTTCCTGTTGTTGTGACAGGAATGAGCCATTGCAGGACTGTTCATTTCATTTTAAAGATGTTGCAGAAAGAATGACCGCAGAACAGACACGAGGCAAAGCCTTCATCTTAAATCCTATAGTGGGGGTGAGAGTCATTCTATTTATAGAAACAACATACTGATGATAACAAACAAGTGCACCTGCATAGCAACACCCTGACAACCAACCCACAGCACAGTACAATACCTGCCTAGAGACGCACACGTTTCTAGTTTAATTGCTGACGTTTACATTGACAGCCTGAGGTCATCAGTGGATCATCCAGGATGAAAGGAGGCAGCGCTACCAAAATCATCCTGGAAACTGTTCTTCTGGCTGGACATGAAGCTGCATTCAGAGGAAACACTATATCAGCCCTGTGAGACTTTTATTCTATAATATAATCCCACACTGGTGCATTTCCACAGGTGAGATTAACTTGATATATTTGTCATTTAGACGCGTGTCGTCCTGGATTACAGAAAGCGAGAAGGTTTATGAAAGCACATACTCACACAGTGATGATCTCACGGCTCTTATTCAGAAAGCTGGAGAGAGGTACAACACATCTGTTCAACACAGTAAAGGTTTCATTATAACCAAAAACAGTTTTTATCTTTAAACATGCTTAACTAGTCTTCAGAGGAATGGACACGTATATTATCTCGGCTGGAAAACTCTTGGGATTATTGCCATGATTGATGCTAGTGAATGCATCCCAACATTTGGAGCAGGTGCTGTTTACCATCTGTTATAAATACATATAAATGACTTGATTTATTCATTTGTCAATGTGTCAATTAATAATTCACACAGATCTAAATTCTTTCTTTATTTAGATTTTGGTGACATCAGAGGTTTCATCAACAATGGTTTTGAAGAATTGAAGAATAAAGAGGGAGATCTATCATCTATGGTCATTGCTTTAATAATAATAATTCAGTGTCTTTATCATGAAGTTACTTGACATGAAAACAAAACAAAAAAGGTTATGCAAGGAACATTTCTTATCAAGTTTTTTAGACCAAATGATAGAGATATTCGTTCCATTTACATTTGGACGAAAGCAATTTACAGCGCTTTCATGATGTACATATTTTATAAATATGTGTGTTCTCTATTATTCATTTGATATCTTAGTAATATTTTAGTCAAAGCTAATATTAACTGTAAATATACAGCAAAACTGAGAACAACATCTAAGTAATTTCCTTTCTTTTGTCATCTGAATGATGGACAGCAGATAAACAATACAATAAACTCTCTGTCCTCCTTTTCTTTCACATCAAACTCAACAGCGCATCCACCTCCATTAAGGTCAATATATTTCAATATTTATTTCTCTCTAGGGCTCAGAGTTTGTTATTGCTCACAAGGATTTTTTGGACACCATCTTACCCATCCTGAATCAAGATGACATGATCCTGTTTTTGTTTACAGTGAAAGGTAAATATAAAATAAACTGCTTTAACTTTATCCAGTATAGGTAAAGTGAGTTTTTAGATATTTCTCTTTGAAGATGACCTTCATGAAGTGACAGCGCTGGCCAATCAGGTGAAGCGAAAGACATCGAATCTGCACGCAATCGTTCATGACCTTGAGACGCTTTCTATACCTGTGAGTAAAATCTGCACGGCAGCGAAAACTCCTCAGAATTTCCTGGAATGTGTTTATGGAATCAGCTCATACGTCAAAGAGAGGAAACGGCATGAAAATATTCTAAACTATTCTAAGTATGTACAGTTTACAGTACATTTACATTTAGGCATTTAGCTGACGCTTTTATCCAAAGCGACTTACAAATATTAGGAGACAATGAAGCGACACATCAAAAGCGGCAATAATAGTACAAAGAAGTGCTTTCCTAAGTTTACAATGTTTTGCAGCGCTAGATAAGAACCTGTAGAGGAAGGAAAAGGTTTTATTGTTGTTGTTTTTTTATGCTGTTAGGTGTTCGTGGAAAAGGTGCGTTTTTAATAGTTTTTTAAAGGAGGTGAGGGATGTGACAGACCGGATTGCGTTAGGGAGATTATTCCACAGTACATGTACAGTACATTTACAGTATACTGTATGTTTCAGAGAAGAATGTCCAACCTGTTTGACACGGTCCTGAAGATAACCTGGTCCTTTCCTTCAGATGATAACAGCTCTGTTGTTACGGTCAGTCATTCGTTCTGCAATACAGAAATATATAAACCACACAACAGGTATATGAGCAATATACACATAATGTTTTATTTGACAGAAGCAGAACTGGGAGCTTTCCAGTAAATGTTGTGTGAATGCGGTCAGCACTGGAGCTCATGTACTGAAGGGTAAAGTCTACATGAATTACATGATAGATCTCAAAGTGACAAACACAAAACTGTACAGAAGAGCCGTCAACATTTTACAGGTAACATGAATCCCTTCATGTTCAACTGAGACCCAAAACCTTTCTTATATTCTCTATTGTATAACAAGCAAACAAAGATTATCAACTTTTCCTTCTCCAAAAAGTATAAAATCAACTCTTGTTAGGTTACTTGCTTAGAAAATAAAAAAATCTCTTTAATATCGCAATTATTTCTTTGAGACATCCGTGAGGTTAAATGGAAATCAAACAGAAACATTAAAGTCTCATGTGTGTCTCAGATATTTCTCAGAAATCTCACAAATGAGTTTCAGAAGAAATCTCAACAATAAAAGTCAATATTACTAAAGATTTTAATATGAACTCAAACATTTCTCATCAAATCCATATTATTTTACACCAACAATCTTCATTCATTTACACCTCTATACTCTTTATGAAGTTTAACAATTGACTGTTTTGTTTCTTTTTTTTATTTTTGTTAAAAAAAATCAGTTTATACTGAAATAAAACACAACTGGGAACTCAATCAAATCTCATGAACTATGAAAGGAAAACATTTGTCTTTTATTTGACATAAATGTTTTTTTTACTCACAACACTGCCATAATGAAAATTATTCTACACCGGTCTAATCTGAGCCGTGTGTGTGATTCAGCGCTGGTGTTTTCCATTAGATACTATATTTGACTGCTTGATTTTCAGCGTTTGACGGGCCGCAGCAGAAGCGAGTGTGAAAGAGCTCTTCTGAGAGTCATCTACAGCACAGATGATGTGTGTGAAGACATGACCTCAGCAGATCTACAGACACACACCCATCTGGCCAACAGACGGGATCGGGTGAGAATTCAGTTACTACTTCTGAACATCTGTAGAGTCTCCCATGAGCTTTTAGACTTAATAAACCGTCAGCTCCTCTGTAACACCTAGATGTGTATTAAAACACACCCTGAATTCTGATTGGATGACCGTCCGGTCCTTCTAAACCGGTCCTGAAAGAACCCTGTTACTCCTCATTCAGTCTGTGCAGTAATAAGAGTTCCTTCAGCTCTATTCACACACCCCACATTCAGATTCAAGTATTAGATTCATTAATAATCGAATTCAATTAGATCAAATAGTACAGTCTTGAAATAAAGGTGCCATAGAAGAACCATCTTCTACATTTATTCATTTAGCAGACACTTTTATCCAGAGCGACTTACAAGTTACCAGTGGCACACTGGGAGTGATTATGGGTGAGGTGTCTTGCTCAAGGGCATCTCAGTTGTTTCCTGATGGCACTGGGAATCAAACCAGTCCAACTCTCTAACCACTAGACTACAACTGCCCTATTTTGCCTGAATGAATCCAAAAAGAACCTTCAACATCCACAAAAGCTTTGTATTTTACAAGCAAAAAGCTTCTTTAGCTTCTTGCATATTACAGTTTCCAAAGACATGAATAGTACTCGTTAAATCTGTTGAAAATATGCTCTGAATGTGGGTTGAGGGTTTTGGACAATCCAGTTTCAATTTCAATGAAAGTATAAACAACTGGTAAGAAAAAGGTAGTTTTCAATTCAACAGAATCTTTACTTTAGTGTGGTTCATCAGTGTTAAATGTGTATTTTGTTGTGATTGTCAGGTGATCCCGACCGCTCTGGTGATGATCCAGCGCAGCTGCAGTCTCTCTGAAGCAAAGCATCATTTACAATCTCATCCTGTGATTCGAGATGCGGTGATGTCATGTGTCCATCCTCATCCAAACAACAACACTGCAGACGTGAAATATAATAAATAAAATACATTCAACTTCTTAACAGACATGTTTAATTCATTATGAAAGAATGATAAAAACACAATGTTTACCGTGTGCAAACTTCATTCTGTGCATCTACTAATGATATAAAAGTCTTTTGTTAAATAAACACGACAGCTGGATTTACACGCAGGAAGTTCCAGTGATTATTTTATTCAGAGACTTCCTTGACCTGCTAACAGGAATTCTTAAGAACCGGTCGGGTGACTGCGAGTTGAAAGTGTTGTGAGCTCGTTACATCGCAGTAGGTAAACATTATTCTAGCAGATACGGAGGATAAGCATGGGGAACTCGGTGTGCACCTGTAAGTGCTGCCGCCCGGGTTGCTGTCCGTGTTGTTACCCGGACAAGGAGGTGAACTCGACCATCAAGCGTAAAACATACACCTCACTCTATAACTATGCCCCTCGCACAAATCAGGATCTGGATCTGAAGCAAGGAGACATTCTGGAGATTATAGGAGAGAACGAGGACTGGGTATACGTCAGGAGACGCACGCCAAAGAATCAAGGCTTTATTGAAGAGAAGGGCTACGTGCCCAGAGACTTTGTCAGACCTGTGGATAGTTTGGAGGCCAAACCGTAAGTCGTTGAATTTGTTTTAAATGTGTGAAACTTACAGCTTGCAAGACTGTTAGAGATAATAGAATGAACTCATGCCGTGAATGAGACTGGAATGACCAGTTTCACCAGTTAAGAGTTTTGATGGGATTGCTCCAGTGTTGTCATTGTTACTGTATGTTGTTCTATTGCATTCACTCACAAAAACACGTCATAGTTATATTTCATCTGTTTTACAGAAGATTTCTGAAAAATTGCTGCATAATGACAATGAATAATTTTAGGATTAAACATAAACTTGATTTATCATTTACATTGTTTACCTCTATTGAATTTATCACACACTCTTAAAAATTAAGATTCTTCAAAAGGTTTTTCACAGTAATTTTTCAGTCAAAGGCTCCTAAAAGCACAATTTCTTTCTTAACATGTTATAGTCTAAAGAATCTGTTTTTTATGGAAGCATACAGTCAAAAAATGATTCTTCACAGTGTAAAAGTGACTGTCAGCACATCTATACACATGCATGTCAATATCAAATACACAATATACAAACAACATAATCAATTGATTTTCAGATGGTATTTTGAGAACGTTAAAAAGCGTATCGAGGCCAAGAGATGTCTGCTGAGACCGCAGAACAGCGAAGGCGCGTTTCTCGTATGGAAGTCAGAAGTGAATAATCACTATTACCTGTCAGGTACCACACTTATTTATTTACATAATTCATTACTGTCATTAAATGAATTTTTCCCTGAGAAAGGGATTTAATTGCAGTTACTGATAATGTACTTGCATTACATACTGAATGTACTTTTAACAGACTTGTATAAAGTAATATTGAATCCAAAATCTAAATGTCGAGTCATAGTTATTCTTGACAGATTTCAAGAGTTTCACTCTTATTGTGGATATGACACTTAAAAAGTAATTAATGGAATGACTTTTTAATTAGTTTAATTAGTGAATACAAAGCTGATGACATAATTAGTAAGTGCTTTGTTTACGTAACAGGAACACGTCACTTATTTACACATCAAAAGTAATTTCTGTGTTTCTTTTAAAGTAAAGAACAGTCCTCACACTCGACATTACAAGATCAAACAGGGAGACTATAACAAGCACTTTTTCCTCGTTCAACGCACAACGTTCAAGACTTTGACCAAGCTGGTAGAATGTTATTCTGAGAATCAGAACGGACTCTGTGTGAAACTCAATCAACCCTGCGTGAAGGTCAGTACATCCTTTCAAAAGATTTCCAGTGTTCCCAACACAATTCTGACCTGTATTTTGCTCTTTCAGCTGGACCAGCCGTCTCCTCCGACACTGTCCTTTCAGTTACATCGAGAGATCGACAGAAGTTCACTCACTAAAATAAAGAAACTGGGCAGCGGAGAGTTCGCAGACGTGTGGCAGGGGAAGTGGAACGGGACGACAGATGTGGCCATCAAAGTATTTAAGGGTAATGAATACTGTAAAGTTAACTCACAGTTATTTAAACATATTGATGGCAATTTCCACTTACTTTAGAAAAACAAGAAATCTATGTCTTGTAAAAGTAACGAAAGCAAAATGAACCGTTTATGAAAAGTTCCCAGTTCTGTAAAATCAATGCAATGTGTTCATATTTCCATGTGCCGCTTCACAAGCCGTCAGTCCAAACATCAGAACAGAGATTGAGATCATGATGAACCTGCGACACAAGCGTTTACTGCAGCTTTACGCCATCTGTATCAGCGATGAACCCTTCTGTATCGTCACAGAACTCATGATCAACGGCAGCTTGAAGAATTTTCTCATCGGTGAGCAAAGTCAAGTGTAAATAACACAAAAATAAACATCACAGATCAGTTTACTTTAAATGTTGCAGAAACAAATGTGAAAGTCAAACACGTTTCTGTTTTTCTTAAGAACACAAAATAAAGCAAGACATTGAGTTTTCCCTCATGATGGACTTTGCTGTCCAGGTAATTCACTTCTTTTAAGGTCTAAAGAAAATAAGTGATAAATATTTCAACCTGATCTCACCGGATGGTGAGATAATTTGTATGATGTGAATCACACATAAGCATATGATTTTAATCCTAACTTCACTGGGGAGATAAAAATCTGACTCAAAAGTACAAATGAGCCGCTTCATATAAGATTCCTGTGAGATTGTGTTTTGCCTTTAACTTGTATTTAAAAAGCTTTATCAGATGTACAATAAAGAGATGTTTGGAATAAACGGTTGTAATCTGTCAGATAACAGAAGGAATGATGTATCTGGAGAATAAAATAGTTCATCGAGATCTCCGAGCTGACAATATTCTGCTGACGGACATGCAGTCCTGCAAAATAGCCGATTTCGGTCTCGCTCAGTTCAGTCTCACTGGAAACCGCAGACTTTCATCAGGTCAGATATATGATAATAGTGTTCAAACAGAAATGAAAAAGTAATCGAACACTTACAGTATCTCTCTTTGTCCGTCAGATGATCGTCTCCCGGTGAAATGGATGGCTCCTGAGATCTTTGACAATAAAGACTACACGAGCAAAAGTGACGTCTGGTCTTTCGGGATCCTCTTAACTGAAATCGTCACGTATGGAGACGAGCCGTACCCTGGTAAACACAACACAGACATGATGAATGTGGGTTTGACGTGGACTCATCGCTGATGTGTTTGATGATCTCAGGGCAGGATAAACTGACGTGTGTTCGAGGGATTCAGAGAGGACAGAGGATGGCACAACCGGCCGGATGCCCTGGAGCTCTTTATGACATAATGCTGCTGTGCTGGAGGTCAAACCCTGCGGACAGACCCACATTTACAGAATTACACGACAAGCTATTGACTCTCATTCATGAGCCTGACTATTGAGTTCACACATGAGAAGCATAGCTTATATATAACCTGTATCTATATACAACTAACCATTTACTTATTTAACAGATCTTTCATCTAAACTTACAAATGAAGAATGATTCAACATTTTAACTTTACAGTTTACAACCACATACATCTGCTGAAATAATAATGAACCTTATTGTCATTATTCATGACAGAAAATTTTACTATGTACAGACTGTGACATTAATCTCCTAACAGGTTATTTCTGAAGTATTATGAATCAAGATTAAAGTTTCAGAGACGATCCGTTTAGACGTCATCTGTAAACAAAGCTGCTAAACCCGCTGAGAAGATGATCCCTGAACCTTTATCTGAACGTATTCTGATAATGATGTTATATTTTATGTGCAATCTAAGAACTTTATATCTTCACTGAAGGTAAAACTTTGCAATGTAATCTTTAAAATGTAAATGTTTGCTAACAGCACTTTTCTGGACACAGATTTCCTTCTTCCTGAAACACATTTCAAATGAATTTTCTACATTACAAAAATGTTTAAACAGCTTTAAATATTTTCACGTCATGTCAGCACATCTACAGAGTCCTTTTCTTACTAAAAAACTTGTTGGTATGTTTGACACAACAGCAGAAAAACACAGAATTTATCATCTGAACAGGTTTGTGTGTTTATAAACAGCAAACAAACCAAAACACATCGCTTAATCAATGATCATTTAAAGTGATCGTTCACTATTGTTTATTTATCATCAGTGTTTATCTGTAAATAATCACTGAAAGACTGACAAATTAACACGACAAAACAGAGTTTAAATAAATAGTGAAGGGCAATTCCATGCAAATGTTAATCATACCAAGAAAAAAATAAAATGAATGTTAATAAATGTTTAATCTTTTGTATAGACTGATATTTTTCAGATGTGTTGGACTCTATCAACAGGACTTTAGTCAAATATCAACAGACGATTTAATCAAGTTTTGACTAAAAATGTCACGTCCATGACGCTGGAATTGCCCAAAAGCAATCGTAAGGGGATTTTGTCTGAGCAAAGTTTTTCTAGATGGTTTCCAGGATCTGAATGGTTTAAGGTCATTGCTATAGATGCTAAAATCTGTATAATAGTCTCATATCTCGTATCTAAAACTTGCTCACAATACAGAAAGCATCACTGTAAAGTGAAGAACAAAAGAATCAAAAGTCTTTTGTTTAATGACACAAACATTATAATGAAACTCTCAGAGGTTTGTTGTCATCACAGTAATGCAGGAATGCACATGAAGTATCATGTTTAAAACCAAAAAATAACTAAAGTTGTTTTAAACGTCACAATCTTAGTATCTGCATGCATCAGATGAAACATGAGCTTCTTATGAAAATCATACACGACCCGCTCACAGATGAGCATTTAATAAAACAGCAACATACAGCAATCACTGATCAAAGATGCCAGACATGACAGACAAGATGTTTAGGATGCAAAATACATTACAAAGTTCATTTAAAACCATTCACTGATGACAGCATCTCATATAAACATGGGCAACACATCATCATTAAACATATCCGTGTTATTATTATTATTATTATTTTATATTATTGTTGTTGTAATATAATTATGTCTTAACTAATGTATGCAATGCCAAGTTTAGATAATATTTTCAGCACCCTGAGAATTCAATATTTGTCAGATAAGTGTGTGCATTATTCTATGGACTATTGTGTTCTTTGATCCATAGTTACTTTTGTTAATAAAAGTTTTGTAGCATCTTAAGTGTTTTAATAAAATAATACCTTCAGTAGACGTAATAGTGTACAGTAATACTGTCGATGATAAAGCCAATGTCATCGTTTCAAACACTGAAGTCCTGTTTTAAAAACATCAGAAATCATCATGTAAAGTGCTTGAAACGAGGAATGATTTCAATGACCTCATTTTCCATTCATCATAATATCACCATTCAGTTTCTTTTGTTTACAGGTTCTGTTTCTTATTTTCGGTGAGATCTGCCATTCGGTAAATGTGTTTTGATGATGATGTAACTCATTGTTCTCTTTGTAGGGTGGTTGTTTAGTGATCACAACAACACTGTCTCCTTGACTTTCAACGCTCTCCATGAAACTCTGCAGATGGTGTTGTTTAGTTTGACTTGTACAGCTCTCCACCGATCCCGGCTGAGATTCCATTGATGTTCTTGTCACATCAGAATCCACAGCACTGCTGTCAGCAGATTCATCTTTCTCTGTAAGAACAGGCTTATGTTTATCTGTATCTGAGTCTTTGACCTCTGATCTCTGCTCCTCATCATAATCTTCTTCATCTTTTTCAGTCTGGCTGTTGTTTATACTACCTGCTTCCTTTTTCTTCTCATCAGACATCAATTCACCTGTGATTTCATCTGTAATAGATTGGTCTTTTTCATTCTCAGCATTCTCTGGAGCTTTTTCCTCCTCAGCTTCCTTGTTTTTTTCAGTCTCTTTTTCCTCATCTTTTGCATTCACATTATTTTTCACATCTCCATCCTCTGTAATGTCTTCGTCATTATCTCCTTCACCTGCATTTACTTGTCTTTCAGCATCTTCCTGAATTACTTCACATTGCTTCTCATCTCCAACTAATTCTCCATCCTCAGCATCTGTCCTTTTATTATCTACCACCGTTTCCTCTTTAGGTTCTTCATCATCATCATCTTCCTCTTCTTCAGCTCTCTCTCCTTCTTGTTCTTCACCATCATCCTCATCACACTCTTTATCTTTTGTCTTACGGTCTGCACATACATCTTTACTGTTATCTTCTATCTCAACGTCTTGATCTTCATCCTCCTCACCTCTGACATTATCATTCACTTCCTCCTCTTCTTCATGAAGCACCTGCAGGTTATTGTCTTCTTTATCACTCGTCTTGTTGGCAGCGCTCTGATCTTTAATCTTGTCTTCTGCAGGTTTGACAGAATTGTTTTTCATTTGTAATATCTTTCGCAGATCAAATTCCATCATGACGGGTGCTAAACTCAAAGCCTCAGCTCGCTGGACCCCTCTGGACGCCATTTTTCTCTTCATGCAGGCGTCACACGGGCAGTACTCCTCATCGCTTCGCTGATCGCTGGTTTCTGTACCAGATGCCGTGTAATTTTCCTCACTTCTTGACAGAGTGATGGATTTGTTGCGCATCACGCGCAGACGCCTGCGTCTCTGTTCGGTTTGGGCAGTGGATTCTCTAGAGAGAGCGTTACCTGGAGGTCTCGGGCCTCGGCCGGCTCTACATTGGATCTTCTGTAGTTCTCGGTTAATGCTGGATTGAATCCGTTTGTGTACCTCCTCTTTCAGTTCACCGATCATTGCATTAAGCATCTCGCTGTCATCCAAATCCCACTTTACTTTGAACTCGGCCATCGCATCCTGCGTAATGCAACATGAACTGTTTCTCTAGTTTTTTTAATAAGCTGAGCACCCAAACGGGATCTGGATCTTGTGAAACTCTCTTAGCGAGCGGAGCTCTCTGAACAGACGGTGGAGTTCCTGAGCTTGTGTTTTCTGCAGATTTCATTATGTTACTCTCTGAGCTTTTCTTAGATGACGTCTGCTGGGATTGATGTGATTCATCTTTATTCTCACTGCTTTGAACTTCATCTTCAGCTTCGTCTACCACGTCTTTGTTCTCTGGACCGCTCTGGACTCGTTCTGCAATATCTGGAGTTATTGGATCTGAAATGACATTGAATGCATCTTCACATTGAGAAGCAGCTGTAGATGTTTTCTCATCTTTCATCAGACCTTTATCTTGCTTTGAGGTCTCCAGTTCTGGAATGGGTGATATTTTACCTTGTGCTGTTTCTGATTTCTCCATTGCGGCACTCACGTGACCCTTAACAGATGCTGTGAAGTCGCTCCTCACATCTACACCAGATGAAGACTGAAGGTTGAATTCATCTTCTGCAGATTGACCGCTTTGATTATTGGCTTCATCCTCTGAAGGCTCATTGAGCCACAGTGACTGTAGGATGGTCATGACTTCATTATATTTGGAATGTTTTTCATTTTTGGAGTCTGATTCAATTAGACGTAAATTTGCTAAACAGTCAAGTAGTCCCTGTGCCGACCGGCTTAATTTTCTTCCATACACAGGAGAGATTTCAGGTAAACTACTGCATCTGTCTAGCTTTGGACCAAGTAAAACTTTCATGACCTGAACAGAAGAATGATGCTGTTTGTCTAAACAATCTTTCTTGGTTAATATCTGTGGGCTGGATTTGCTTGATTCAACATGTGTTTTTTCATCATCACAACTGACACTGTTCACCTTTAGACCTGCAGGAGGTTCTTCAACTTGGATTAGGTTCTCTGGTGCCTCACTTTTGCCCCTTAAAGACTCTTCCTCACCTTGAGTATTATTTTCAGTGAACTCAACATCTATTTCATAAGCAGGGCCGTCGATAGGATTATTCATAAGCCAGTCATTGACGACTTCTGCAGGTGAAGTGTTTGGTAAGCATGATGGCATGATTGAATATTGTTCTTCATTGTTGTGATCTAACGAGTGGCTGACTTTTCTTCGGTTGTCCCGGCTGCTTTTGTTGCTTTTATTGTCATTCATCTTCTCAACATCTTCTCTCGACTTTGATTCTCTACTCGCAGGTCTTGCATTGGCCACCATCTCTCTTAACAGATCTGCTGCTGAACGAGCTCGTGATAAAACACCATCGCTTGAGTCAGAATTTATGACTGATGTTTTAGTTTTCTTTGGCTTTTCCTGTGGCAGACTTCTACAATTTTGGGAACTTTTCTCTTTAGTACTTTGGTCTTTTTTGGAAATCTCAGAGGAGTTGAAACAATCACTCGCTGGTGTAGTTTTTCCACTTTGGTGATATTTTGAAGACGTCTCAGATATTTTATTGGATGCATTGTCTACTTCACTCATTTCTGCTTGGCTGGTATCATCTACACAGACTCGCTTGTGTGTTTTTGTAGCTGTGTTTGATTTGATTTTGGCTCTCATGTCGTTGGCATTCTTCAGTTCTCTTTCAGATGAGAGGCTTTTCACAGGAGTCTTACATGACTTTATAACAGACACTGCTGTCTTTGGCTTTTCCTCAACATTCATGTCATTTACATCCTCTGTAATGATTGACATGTCACTGGTGGGTTTTTCTTTAAAGTCATCACACTTTTGTTCTTCTGGTAGTCCAGTAGAGACAGAAGCTGTGGACGTCGGGCTCAAAGGCTCGTTCAACTGACTACATAAAGACTTCATCTTTACTTTCTCAGATTCATCTTGAACATTCTCTCTTTGTGTCTTGGACTTTGAGATTTCTAAATGACTACTCGAGGAGCCGTGACAATGACATTGAGTGGATGTTTGTGATGATACTTTAGAGTTGACTGATATCTCACTGGGTTCTCTGTCATTACTCTGATTAACTTCACTGTTGGCTGTTGTTCTTCCGTTTGGAGATAGACAGGTCACATTTAAGGCATTCTGTGTTACATCTGTGCCATCTTCCGTCTCCTGGGATCGTTCAGGGCAGATATTAGATATTATGGTGGTTCTCTGTGATGATGCACATTCATCTGGGTTTTTAAGGACAGAGGTATCAGTGGTTTCTGGAAGGTTGTCGCTTGATTTGTGGGATCTACGAGAAGCACTAGAAGTGTTTGTTTTAGCAGATGTTGCACTAGGCACTCTCTCATTACATGTAATGGATGAATGGTTTTTCTTTTTCTGCACGTGTGAATATTTTGATGAAGCGTTTGATTTGGAGCAGCTGAAGACTGAATCACATGATTCACATTGAATATCAGCAGAAGTGAAGTCTTCAGTGGCTTTTGTCTCTAATAACGTGCAACACTGTGATGTGTGCGTGTTTGATTCATTGGATGTTACGTAAGCTAAACCTAAATCTTGTTTACAATGATTATCAGACATGGTAGATTTATCACCCTGAGAATGACCCAACACTGCATCTAAATCATCTGAACTATGTGATCTATGTGTTAAAGCTTGTTCTGAGTAAGCAGATTTTGATTTATGGGATGTTGTAGATGAAACTGATATATCCAGATTGACACACACTCGTCTTTTCTCTTCAACTTCAGCTCTTTCTGACAGACTTGACACCAGTGTTGGTTCTCGATCTGATTTGATCGATTTTGCTGACATGACACTCTTGACGGATCTTTCTTCAGATGTTTCTACTTCATTACATTCAGGACACTTTTCATGAGCGATGCAGTTTAATCGTTTCTGTTTGCTTTCTTCATCTGACATACAATTATTAATAGTTTCACAGTTTTCCTGAGCGTTCGTAGTTGTAGAAGAAACGTCTTTCTCATCTTTTTGTGGTTCTTTTCTCAGTCCTTTACGCTCACCACATCCTGAACATACACTAGACTTGTCAGATCTTGCTGAAGTGGCACTTAAAGATCCGTTTTTTTCATCAGGACATATCTCCAGGACGGTAGATTCAGGGTTATCTGCTTGAGATTTATGAGATGCTCGGCTTTGTCTGGAGCTGGTATTTCTCGTCTTAGCATGGCGCTGACTACCAGAAACAACTGAGGCTTTGGCTTCACAATCACATGCATGGGATCTGGAAAACACAGATGTTGTCCTCTCTGTATGATACCCGTCTGTCTTTACAGGTGTTGTTAAAGTGTTTTTATATTTTTTGGATCTTACAGAAGGAACAGTGCAGCTTGATACTTTACTAGGAGGTCTTGGGGATAGATGAGATCTTGAAGAGGTCTGAAAACCACAACAATGAATGCATTTGGATTGAGCATCACCTTGAGACCAGTTTGAAGCTCTTGAGACGCTTGGGGGCAGATCATCGTAATCATCAACCTGATCGTCTTTCAGAGACTGAAGCACTTTAGATGAGTTGCTGATGGTGGAAATCGCCCGCTCCTCTGTAACCTCAGCATCAGCATCTCTTATGTTACTATAGCAACATTGACCTTTAGTGTTCTTCTCACATCCGTCCTCACACGTCCTAACGGCAGTAGTTGACACCTCACTGCGACTGCAGCAGCGACTTCTCTCGCAGTACTCTACTCTCGTGTCTCCGTCCTCCACGGTCTGCTGAAAACACGAGGACTTCTCCACCACACGCTCAGTGTATTCCTCACTCGAACGAGAAATTGTATGCGTACTATCCACTGACGTCTTTTTGCGTACAATTTTTTGAGACGATCCACTGGAACTTGGTGATTTGTAGGCATCCGGGTCTTTGTGCATGGGGTTTTTCCAGATGTCATACTCTTGGCAATGGTTGCAACAGTTTTGATGAAGCGATTCTTCGAGATGTTTCTCGTGCAGCTTGGTTGCATAGGCCTCCTCGGTCTCAGATGGAGAGATGGAGTCTTGAAGATAACCTCGAGCGCTTTCTTTCACAGAGTCGCTGTCGGTCAGTTTTGCAGATGACTTCTTGATCTCTGTGGACCACTGCAGAGTCTCGTCGTTAAAGAGACGAAAACGAACTTTCATCTCGACAGAAAGGCTGCCGTCTTTGTTTACAAGAACTCTCTTCTCAATGTCGTCGTTCACTGACATTTCTTTCATGTACGGGCAGGTGCTGACGCAGGCCGTCTGTCCAGGCGTTATACACGATCCATTCTGATAAGACTTCTCAGAAGAAAGAGAGAATCTTGTTGATCTATTACTGGAGTCTGATCTTGGATGGATGATGCTTTTCTTTGTCTCCAAGCCAAAGTTAACTGTAAAAAAACAAAATAATAAAGATTATAGTCATGACAATGCACTTTTCCAGGATAATTATGATTTAAGTGACCTTATGAAAGATAATAACATCTTTTAACCATCAACACACAAACAACACATTTGAAAACTGGCTCTTGATTCATCAGTAATTTAATTTAAGCTTTGCAGTAGATATTTGTTTTACCTTCTGTCTATTATTAGAGACATAATGAAGTTAATGACAATAATGACTCAACCGTACACACAATGAGATAAAACTTTACCATTCTTCTTGGTTTCATGGCCTTCACTGCAGACACTTGACCGAGATCTTGATGTCATTCCCGGGAGCCGTTCTTCTGAGATCTTCCTGAAGTTTTCCATGAGCAGAGGTCTGAAGGGTTCTCGACCAACACACACCAACACACCAGAACACTGCATTAAACTCTGAACGCTGTCAATCTAGAGAGAATGATGAGACGTCAAGTGAATGTCCTGTTTATAATGTACCTAGATAAAAAACATTTCACATGACTCACTGGATCTCATATTATTATCACTGCCTTTTATCTGTCATTCAGTCATTGACAACACAAACACTTGAGTCAAACAAACATAACAGCAGAATATTGATTTAAGGAAAAATGGAATCAACCCAACAGAACACAAAATACAGCTGTGTTGTCAACCCAATGTCAGTAAATAAATGCAAAAAATGACTAGAGAGAGTTTCTAAATGGCTAAACATCTATGGGTCCCTATAAATAAATAAATAAATATTTCACATAATAAATAATTCTCACGCACCTTTCGTCCTTCCAAAGTGTACAGTTTCTTCACGTGACATTGCATGAGCTCTGAAATCTCATCCATGAAGACACGCAGACTGCGAGCAGTTCTTCTGCTCAGAACGATGGAGCGTCTCACAGCCGGGTCGTTGTTCTTTATCAGTACGATCCGTTTGGGGTGCCGATGGTGATGTCCAGAGGGGGCGTCCTCAGGTCGGGAGGGTTTCCTGCGAACGTTGTGAGGATGCCACAGCGTCGGCCTCCTCCCTACAGTTTCCATGTCGATGGGCTTTACGTATCGTCGATCGGAGCACAGATAACAGCCCCCGTCCTCCAACTGCTCTAAATGTTTAATGCTGTGGATGCCCCGGGGTGTCGTGATGGTACGCACTCCAAAAGGCAAAGGAACCTTTTGGGAAAGGTCATCCAATAACGCATCAAAGCATTTGAAGGTGCGTTTGTGGATGGCCATCTTGAAGCCTTTGAACTGGGGATCGCCACTCTTATAGAAGGTGATTCTTTTGGCCGGTGTGGCTGCAGTCAGACTGGAAGTGAAGAAGGATGCTGGAGGATGAGGGAACTGGTCAGGTTCATTCTTAAACTGGACATCAGTGTGAAAGGAGCCGGGAGTCGCTCTCTGCATCTCCACGTCACTTCAAACTGCAGAGAAAAACGGACATGTCATGAAACGTATGAGAGAAAACCCTTATGATAGAAAACTCTTTTTTTCTAGACAGCAGTGTCCAATAATCTCAAATAATGTTCAGCTCTCTTTTAGGAGAAATCTGTGGTCAGATTTGACAAAGATTTTCTGGATTTTACAAACAAAAGTACTGCAAAATCTTCTGTTTCTATAGCACATTATATGTGTTATGCAGTATATGTTAAGCAACAGGGTTAAGTTAATCTGATGTCCTTTAGGAAACACTCACACAACGCTTTAAATTGCATTTCCGTCTTAGTCTTTTTTAGCCACTTTAATCCAACATTTAAAACAGTTGAAAAACAAAGACTGAGCAAAGTTTACACATGAATTCAACTCCTTGATGTTACCAAATGTTATTTCAAGACGGTCCATTTAAGTCTGTATTACACATTCCATTTGGTATATAAAGATATAAAATATTTTAAATGTAGGTAGATAACTCACTGACCCCAATGCCTGTCGAGAAACACTTTAGCATTTTAAATCTTATCTCTGTATAATTATATCATCTTTATATGCTTTTCAGAAATCCACAATAAAAACCAGACATAAAATACAGCAAGTAATCAAATACATAGAATATATACTCACATTCACAAAAAACATGATTTTATCAGATGTTAAAAGCATGAAACATGAAGTAAAATCTGGCTATGAAGAATGTTGCGTTTCAGGTCTCATCCAAACACAGAAACTGAGTTCAAGACGTCTTCCACAAACGCTCGAGGCATTAATCAGATGCTGATGTATCTAATGATAGAACTCAAAGCTTCTTTACTGAACAGACACACGACACACACAACAGGATTGCATAAACAGAGATGGGCAGAACACCACTAACACCCAATCAATACATCAAAAAGATTATTTTTAATACCACACATTTCTTTTTTTCTTTTAAATACAAGGGTAATTTAGAGTAAAACTATAAATGTGCCATAACAGTCCATGTGATTTATGCTTTATGAGTTCTTTGAGGCTGTATGACAGCTTTGTGTGAGGAAGAGAAGTAGTTTTTTTTACTAAACACTTTCTTCTTTTTTCTCTTTTTTTAAGAGCTAAAATACAACACAGAAGTGACTGCAATTTCAAAATTCAGCATTTCAATGTTACTGTAAAAAACGTCAAACATTTTAGGGTTGTTTGCATTACATTTACATGTGTTCATTTAGCAGATGCTTTTATCCAAAGCGACGTACAAATGAAAAAGCATTTACCATTTTGTCAACAAGACATCAATGAGTGGCTTAAAGTCTATAATTTAAGCTATAGAAAGTCCCTAACGTATGAGTAATAATAACAACCAAGCAGCGTTATTAAATAACCTGTTTGTCGTTGTGGTATTGTCACGATCTCACCTGTCATCTCGTGCCTGAACTTCACTTTCCATGTCACCTTGCACCTCCGCACACCGGTTCGTCATTATCATCATCATCACTCACCCGCACCTGATGGACATTTCCCGGATGAGTAATATCGTTTGTTTTCATAACAAATCCGTCTGCTACCTGTTATCTATTATCCGCAAATCCTGTTACCTGTTCTGAAATCTCCAGTAAAGGAATATTGAATTGTATCTCTGGCGTTCTGGTCCTTCCTCACCAGCAGTCGTAACAGGTATTGCCAGAGCATTGACTTACTGTAATCTCAGACAGCAGATCATCTGTACTGAACAGACATTCATACTGTTCTGTGTTGTTCTGACAGGATCTATAAGACACACAACCACCACAAAACCCATGGATCTGCACATGACCTGCTTTGTTGCACCTGAGGGTCACAACCCCTCACATACATGTAAAACACCTGAACATGTCAATATATTACAAGTTATGTAATTGAGATCAATTGAAAATCAGAATTTGTATATAAACATTTTCTTTCTCTCTGATATTTTAATTTAAAAATGACAGCTTTTATGTTTCTCTGCCATTTGTTATGATTTTGCTGTATAACATTGACAATCCAAGCCTTATAATGGTATTGTAAGCATATAAAATATTCAAATGTATTTATATAAAATGATTAGTGGAACACATTACATGAAAGCATATGTTCTGCAGGTTCTACAGTATGAGCAATTGAAATGTTTATACAGTAAAAGCTTGAGGGAACGTTATTTTCATTGCACATTAGTTCTTTCCCACACATTTTAATTGGAGCTAATGAGCTACTGTACATATAATTGACACTAATGAGAAAACTGTGAATGCTCTGAGGTGAACGAGACCCAGCGGGAGAAACCTGTGATAACACACCGTCAGACACACACGTTTGATGCTAAAACACACATGGGAGACATCAGATATAACACAACAGATTTACCACCTCTGAGCTGAAGTACACAACAATGATCATTTACACCAACACATGACAACAGATCTTCATTTAACTGTATCTAAATCTGATGTTAGATTCTTTAAACAAAGTATAACAAAGAAAAACAGCTTGAGAAGGCTTGGGATTTCAAAACTAAAAAGATTTGATATCAAATATAGAAATGTTAATAATAACTAATGCACCAATCAGCCTTTAGATAATCACTTTTATACACAAAATCATGACATTTCATACAAAAATAGCTGTAGGAATCAGCAAGTGAAAACAAAACCAGCAGGCCTTTAAGATTTCAGCTTTCGTTCACTAAAGCCATCTTGTCCTAATTTCACACATTGTATGTCATTGGCTTACCCTGTGAGCATCGATTCATTCTCCTCCAATGCCAAATCCTGACAATACTGAAGTAATCCAGTGAAAGAATTCAACAGGTTCATGAAGAAGAGCTCTTTTCTGTAGCTCACGCAGGTGAGAATGATGTAGACACAGTGTTTGAAAGCCCACCGGTGAGGAATGTCACATCCCACCCACAGACACACCGCAACTGCATGTTTGTCTATCCACAGTCATTCACTTCATTAGACTAATTATCACGGGCTAACCTTCATCAGCGGAGGAGGAGGAGGAGGAGGAGAGACAAAGAGGATTATATTGTGTGACCATCTGTGCCAAACCGCATTAACTCTTACACGTCCAAACATGAGCTCTTTATGGTTTAAAGCACAGAAACACTAATACCCGTGTACCCTTGTGCACAAATATTTTAAACTAAAATCATGTACAATATATACATAACATAATAAATTATTTTTTATAACATTATAATGTTTGTATGCCATTATAGGGGGTCAGTATAAAAAATACAATGTATGAATTTTTTAATGAAAATTAAACATCGTTGTATTACTGATATAATATGACGTCATTTACATGCCATATGAAATAATGTTAATATATAATTTTACATAATACAAATATTACAGCAGACATGGGTTGACATTTCTTTACAGAAACGAAACACACACATGAAAGAGACCTGCAGTGTAAACGTCACACATGTGTTAACAAACACCTCAGGGTTTCCATGGCAACACACACACACACACACACACACACACACACAATGACCTCCATAGATGTGACTTTACAGCAGATATCGAGAATGAAGGTAAATCTACTGCTCTTTAGCTCATTCTCACACATACAGATACAGATTGAAGGGCTTGATGGCTTACCTGCACGTGCACGCGCACACACTTGTTGATGAAGAAGCGACGCACGAGACAGACGCATTGTCGCATTCAGTCACGATACATCCCATAATTCACTGTACAGTACAGTGCGCATCAGCTGCTTTATAATATGAAACCCTTCAGTGATGTTGTTGTTTTAGAGAGATGATGGAATCCGGCATCTGAGCGGCTCTTTTCATTGGACGGAGTTTGATGGCGATGAGACACGACAGTATTTACATCAGCTGTTTGTCTATGAGATTGTGATGTATGCGGTTAAACGCGGACTGTCGTGGTCAACTGTCGTGGTCAACTGTGGGTCAAGTGGCGCGCGTGACTAAAGATCTGCTGCCTAAACTTAAAGGTAAAACTTTTGGTGTCATTTATTAAATCTGTACGAACTTCTTGCCGGGAGTTTACAGAGTAATAAGACAACAGGAGCGTTCAACTTCAAAGTATCGCGAGAGTTGACTGTTCCGTATGCTCCCGAACAACTCTCGCGTTACTTGTACGCTGATCTGTCTGCGCTACTTATTTTATTTTTGGTTTAAATTATTAACATTTAACAAATTAAAAAAATACAAAATGACAGTATTTTTATGGACCAAGGATAAGAAAAAGACCGTATCTATCTACTAAACAGACAGATAGATTAGAGTTAAGAACTATTGTGTGTTATACTTCTTTGTTATTATTTATAGTCTATAATGAATGAAACAATCACTGCTTTTTAAAATATCTGTTTATTGAACTTTTACAATAATAACAGGATGCAAATACTGAAGAATCGTGAACAAATATTTTCCCAACCCACCCCAGAGAAAAAAGATAAATAAAACAATAATATATATATATATATATAAAAAGAAAATAATAATAATAACAAAATACATTTAAAAATAAAAAATAAATAAATAATAATAATAGTATACAATCACTGCTTTAATCATTAGGTTTAAGGACATCAGATGTTGTTGGTGTGATCAGGGATCAGCTCTCAGAGATAGAACCTCGTCTCTCCACCGCACATCATGCTGTTCTTCTGGACTTTATTCTTACAACATATGTTCCTCATCAACGCCTCTATCAGGCATTTTTACACGGTGACACTGGCCTCAAGCACATCAGTTGTGATCTTAAAATGAAAGGTCCTCCTCATCCACCACCTCTGTGTGAAGGAACAGATGCAGAAGAGCAGGAACACCAGCACATCCTGAAAGAGACTCAGATCAAGAGAGAAGCAGAAATCATCAAACTCAGAGAGAAGACTGAAGCTCAGATGCTGTCCAAGCTGAAGGACACTTTAAATGATCTTCCACTTGGAGGCAAAACAATGAGCAGACAGGTATAAGATTTACATTATTTACTGTAGGAAAACTCTCATTTACATTTAGCTGATGTTTTTATCCAAAGCGACTTACAAATATTAGGAGACAATGATAAGCATAAGATGTTTTTCTCTGTATAATTTTCCTCTGATATTTCTCTTTAGGAGGTGGAAGAGTTACTGCACAGTTTTCTACAGTCACAAGGACAAATTATGATGGAGTGTTTGATGGAAGAAGCAAAACTTACAGACGACCTGCTGCATTTAAAACTGAAGTCTCAGCAAACAGAAAGACTCTTCACAAATGATTCAGTTTCCAGCAAACAGCATTGTGTGCCCACCCTCACTAAAAAGAAATGAAATGTATTTATACAGTCTTATGGATTGCTTTTATTGATCGTGATTCATGCGTATATGAATTTTGGCTGCAAATCTGCCCAACTCATGATACTGATCAACCAAGTTTGTTTTAATAAAGTGATGTTTCCAAACTCCCGTCATCAGGCCAACATTCCTCCCACAATGTTTTAAATATCTCCATAAGTATTACACTAACAAGCTCATGAGTTGAATCTGATGTTTTTAAAATAGGGAGAGATGCCCAAGAACTGAAGACGGGAAGTGACCATGAAATTAAAACTGAAAACTTCTTTATTTATCAGGAAATCACATTTTCTCCACACAAGCACAACAATCTCATAAATATCAATATCATATTATTAAATATACCAAAGATATATACAATATATTACAGAGTCTATTGTTTACAGTAAAATAGAAAATTAGTAAAAAACAAATTATTAGACAGACCTAAAGTAAAATCATCATACAGATTATCAAGGTGAAGTAGATTTGACATGAGAGCCCTGTAATTCTTTGGTTTACAATAATAAATCTGCTATATTTATAATAAAAATGAGGACAGATTGTACTTTCCCTTTCTGACCTTCATTTTGATCAAAATATACCACCAGAGCCCAATTATCATCCATTCCCAAAAACCTCATCTACACTAAAGCACAAGATGACAGATGGTGTTAAAATGACTTCAGCCGATCTGGTGCTCAAGCCGGTGATGTTGAGCGTCCTCTGAACCAACTCTGAAAGACCGTAGTTGTGTTTCCAGCCCCAGTCACTGCGGCAAAGACTATAGGCCAGCTGTCAGCGAGACAGAAATAACACAGACACAATGTTATGAGTTATGAACGTGAGTAAATGATGACTTTACATTTTCATTAAATGAGCGATGCTCATATTAAACACCCGTACCAATGGCCTGTCGAACCAGATCAATCTCATAAGTAAGCAGAATTTCTGGAAGATGCTTTCTGATTTCCTCGTCTGGAGTAAAACTCACGGCGCTGATGTTGTAGGTTTGCATTCGGAGCATCTCAGCGAATTCCTGAACCTCGAGAAAGCTTCAAACAATCATCATCATCACGAGTCTTGTGTCTGGTCTCAGGTTGCACACAAATGCGCCTGTTCTCAAAGCATTGTGAAGGATCTGGAGAGCGTAGAAAGAGTTCAAACTGGCATTCAGGTGAAGAATCATAAAAAAATCATTATCTTACCTGTTGTTCCTCCACCATTGTTCCCAGCTGCTGCAGACCTCCTGAAATACAAAATATGATTAAAAGACATCATCAGTGATGTGTTGCCATGGAGACAACATCTCATGCTTCAGAATGTGGTAACTAGGGAAACATGACATCTAAATAGTAGCAATCACAGGTTTATATAACATGCACTTATAGACTTTAAAGTGTAAACAAAATCCAGTCATTTTAAAATGACAAGCGTTTGTTTGCCATCATCATACCGGTAATGAGAATTCTGGGACAGTCTGGCATCAGAAGTGACCATCATCCTTACACTGACCATCTCCTTGACAACAAACACACACATCAGACTGATGAGAACAACTGATCATGGACCCTCAAAAATACTGATATACATGAACTTCTTTATAAGGACAAAAATAAACACGTGCTGCCACCTTCTGGTCATGCAAATAAAAGTTTACATTAAAAAGGTTAAATCCTTCACATTATAAATGTCACATTAAGCTTCGGTCACTGATCACACTGATCACTTGACCTTTAAAAAGTTCATTTAGTTGTAGAAATGTCACTGGGGTTTTTTATACTTCAAGACATACTGAAAAACAGCACAATTCAGTTCTACTACTTAATATTAGAACTAATAACTAAACTAGATCATTATCCCTTATATTTCTTTGATAGACCGGTTAAGGTTACCAGCAGGTTAATATTCTTTGTGTCTGTAAGATGCAGAAAGTATGGTAATTAATAAGCCAGTGTGCGCTGGTATTGGTCAGTCCTTCAGCTTCAGCCACACCTACTTAATATTTCTTATAAATATATAAGTGTGTGTAAATATAGTTTAGTGTTTCCCCAACATTTACTTCTACAATCTACAGTCGTATACTGGATTAATAAAGCACATATTCTTCAATATTATATATAATATAACAATGCTTACAGATAACTACTAGTATAAACCATAGTTTATAAAACATATTTATTTTTTATAATAATTTATATTCTCTTTCATGTTCCTGGGTGACTTTAAGACATTATAGTAAAAGGCTTTTGTGTAAAGGGTAAATATGATCTGATGTCAACATGGTTATTTTAGCAAGAATTGTTATACATGTTATATAAAAAGATGTTTTCTCATCTTCTCTATTGGTTTTATCATGACAGTTTTCATTAGTGTTGTGTGTTTTGCAGTATCTCTGTGTGTGTGGATGCACAATCTCTCTCACCCTGAGGGAGGGAATTAAAGATATTCCTCTGACAGAGACTCTTGTGCTCAGCTAATCTAGTTTATTTCCCCTGTGTTAAAAGCATCACAGAACGTGTGTTTGACTGTTTGTCTATGTTCTGCATGAAACATAAAAGACATCTTTATTGTGAAAAGAGCCTTAATAGTAATGTTGTGTTAAATCACATCTATATAAAGATGTGTTACGATCTCATGTTGGTTGAACACACAGTACAAGCAACACTAACTGGGGTAAGTTGTCACAATGCACCTGCCATTAAATATCTGATTCACAACTGCAACAATTAAATGTGATCAAATACACAAGAACTCACCCTGACAATAATGAATAATATCTTAATACACTCTTTAAAATAAAGCTACTTCATAATGCCACAGAAGAAGAAGAATGTGCAAGAACCTTCAACATCTGAAGATCCTTTTTCTGTTTTATAAAAGGTTCTTTGTTTTGGTTCTTTAGTAAAAAAAAGGAATGGTTATTTTAAGAATCTGAATAGTTCATCAAGTGTCGATTTTAACATCAATAAACACAATCATGGTTAAAGATGCATTTGTGTAATTTGACTTAAAACCTTCATGCCTGAGATGTATCCCTCGTGACAACTAACCCCTGTGTCCCCAACGTATATTTCACAAGTAGCATTATCTCACACCCCAGCAGCACAGGTATTGCGGAAGTGACGCCACGAAGCCCGGAAAGAGGGGGGATGAAGCGTTTCGGAGAGCAAGATGGCAGCAAAATCCGACGGCGTGGGGGTCGCTACCGGTTTCGCCCAGCTGCACGACCTGGACGAAGCGACCGGTACCGGCGACGAGGACCCGCTGGACAGCGAGGCCATACACATCTGCCACTGCTGCAACTCGTCGTCGTGTTACTGGGGCTGCCGGAGCGCGTGCCTGCAGACGCTGCTCGGGAAGAGTGATGCTCGAGGATGGAGACGGCCGCAGCATCAGCACCAGCCGGAAGAGCGCCTGTGGCTGGACTGCCTCTGGATCGTCCTGGCGCTGCTCGTCTTCTTCTGGGATGTCGGCACGGACTTGTGGCTGGCCGTCGACTACTATTCCAAGCGGGACTATCTGTGGTTCGGGCTGACTCTCTTCTTCGTGCTGGTGCCGTCGGTTCTCGTCCAGATTCTGAGTTTCAGGTGGTTCGTTCAGGATTACACCGGCGGTGGTTCGGGGGCCGTGGAGGGTCTCAGCAAAAAAGCCGCGGCGGATTTGAGTTCGCGCATCTACAGCAGAGACAGATGTTGTATGATCGCTATTTGGATATGGTACGCTTGCGTGCACGTTCTTCAGATGGGGCAAGTGTGGAGGTAAGAGAACACATACATCCTAAATGATGAGGTGCATAAATGAACATAAATGTCGCTTATAGAAAAACTCTATTTGGATGGTGTGCGTGCGTGCGTGCGCGCGCGCTCCCCTTTTGCTTTTGCAATGCAATTGATGTCAATATTTTGAACATGAACGTGCATTATGATCAGTGTGCACGTGCAGGACTCCGTCATTCGCTGTTTTTCAATTGTCATCTTTAAACACACACACACAGAATCGTGCACGAGACACTGATTCATGTATTGATGCAGTCGAATGTAACTCAGTGAGAGTAAATGTAAATGACTCGATTGTTTTCTTTCTGTCGTGTTTTATTGCTTGTTTTGTCCGTGAGAATCTGCGTAATGATGCTAAACAGACACTTGCAGCAGAATAACAGTGTGTGAGATCGATGACCTCTGCTAGAGGAAAACAAACCCATCTGAACATCATTTCCTGCTGTTTTACTCCAGATTTGAAGATGCTGTATGATCTTTAGAATACTGGACATATTTTTCTCTTTCAAGGTCAAATGAATTTGATGCTGATGGTTCTGGTCAGTGTTTGTATTAGGCTGATGTGGGAAACGTGTGTGTGTTTGTGTCAAAAGCAGTTGAGATTAAAACACTGCATGTATATTATTGAATGATTCTCACAGGGAGGAGAATATTATGTTTCTAAAATACCTGCAAGATTATTCATCTGTGATTCTCTTCATAACTAGACGTTAATATTAAAATTATTTTGATTTTTAACATTTATTTAGGTGAATCTCACATGAAAACAAAGCATTATAATTGCATAATGAAAATGAAACCATAGAGATTTTTCTGACTGTTATGCACATTTCTATTATTTCTTAATTTATCACACTATTAATTTTTGCTATTATGAATTTTGAAAATAGTGTCAATGCAAAACATCATTAAAAACGTGCTTAATTTTCTTAAAATTCTGTAAATTTTGTTCTATTTATTTTATTTTTAGTAAAATATAACTTGAAATAAGCACCGTGTTTTCGACGAGCACCACAAAGTAGTAGATCGCCATGCGGTACCTGGTTCGACCCTCCTTCACGTTGAACCAGCAGAAGATGTAGACGATGCCCACCACCATGAAACTTGAAACTTAAAATTCATTTGAAAGCATCTTTCATGGAATAGAAAAATATTCTGAATAAGCTGTTTAATTTTCATTCATATTGCATATCACAGCATTTCTGAATCACAATAAATCACAGTTATGTTCAGTATTTATGATGATCACTGTAAACTGTTTACTGACACCATTGAATGAGATGTAAAAGACATTGTTTGATAGTTGCTGCCGGTGGTGAAGCGTCTGCAGGCCAGAATAAGACAATTAGTTGACTGTCACGCTGGTTAAGATCATGAGAAGACCAGACGCTGGCACACATCTAACACATTAATGAGCCTTTATTCTGCTGTTTGGTGTCGAAGAGCCCATCTGACTCTCAAAGACCTTTTCAACATGTTTAGTATGTGCTGGTTAAGCTTATAACATCAGGATCATTATATGCTGAATGTTGATTTTAATGACACTAAATGTTTGTAGGAGGTTCTAAACCGTTTAGACACGACTGACAAAAATGTTATCTGAAGTTTTAGATTTCAATGTTTAAAATGACTTTTGTGGGCAAAAATATAAGTGTTCCAACATATTAATTTCTTTCATTAGAAAACTAAAACAGTATTTTTTAAATGGATTACTTGGAGCAAATAATGACTAAAAATCAGTCAATAAAAATTCAGTATAGATAGAAATTTCTTCAGTTCTGTTTAAAAAGCTTCTCAGGTTGAGACAACAAGAAACTGAGATGATAAAAATGTCAAGAGGATGATTTTATAAATTCTAGATAAAGTGTGACTCAAAGATGATCAAATATAATATAGTGTTCATTTATTTTGGATGATTTTAGTCACAATATAATTCATACTGTTACAATTGTGTTATTTTATGATTTTAATGAGTTTAATACTATTCTGAAAACATCTAAACAACAGTAAGTGTAAGTGTTTCCTAACGTTTGACTGATTCTGTATATCTACTATCTTAAAAGACATGAAGCACATGACAGATGAGAGCAGGAGTGATGACATCTCTACATGATATCTGTCTGTCTCTCAGTCATTCATGTCATCCGTATGCTGCTGAATGTTTTACATCTGTTATTCATTTTGCCTGATCATTCTTTACAGAAATACAAGAAAAAGCATCGAGATGTTGTTGTTGAAATGAAAGTAATAGTGCTGTTGTTTTTTTATGAATATTTCATAAAAAATAAAGATGCTTTACGATACCATAGAGCAGGGGTCTCCA
The DNA here is from genome assembly GCA_019155185.1 of Beaufortia kweichowensis. NCBI lineage: Eukaryota > Metazoa > Chordata > Actinopteri > Cypriniformes > Gastromyzontidae > Beaufortia > Beaufortia kweichowensis. The sequence continues at coordinate 17,369,001 of CM032805.1, read as the reverse complement.
ACCTTTTTTCAGTTGAGAGCTACTCACGTCCCACGACGCTTAAAACTCTATAGACGCATAAGCGTGATGACGTTACTGAGTGAAACTTTGACGTGATAACGTTACGTCGTTTTTTAAAATGTTGATTAATATTGTAAAATTCATTTATTAAAATAAAGAAATAAAATGAAATAAAATAAAAATAATACATTTGTATTGGAGCGGTGGGACTGGATGTAATGTTTTGGAGAGCAATCAAGCCACGAGCGACGTGTTGGAGACCCCTGCCATAGAGGAAGCATTTTTTGTTGTTGTAGATAAACAGACACACAGATAGACAAAGACCAATAATCTAAATAATTGTGCTTAGTTTAACATCTCATAGTCGTTTTGTCTGTCTGGTACGTCAAACTTTTCTCGTTTCATGTTAAATGAACAGAAACGCTCTGAAACTGTTCAGAATGAAGCCGCATGAAAATACATTTTCATCAGTTTTATCAAAGACTTCATTCAGAATGTTCAGATGATTTTCTCTCTGCTGCTATTGTCTGTTTTCATATGTTAGCTCAGAGATATGATACGGATATGATATTCCCCAAGAAAGATTCAACAGAAAAAACTCCATTGTGATGGAATGAGACGAGCACACGGCTGTTTTTAACATCTTATAGATCAGCAGAAATAAAAAAAAGATTGTATTGATCTGTGTTTAAAGCATCCAGACAATGTTTTTCCTATTCAGATATTTGTACATCACACATCCATAAAAACACATAGTTGGTGCACTTTACATCTCATGTTTCTTCTGATAATCTGAGAGATTTGTGTAATTTCTCTAATACGTTTAAATCTGTTTAATCAGGTATATTCGCACGATGTATCTGGGCATCCAGAGTCAAAGGCAAAAGGAGCACAGACGACGCTTTTACTGGGCGATGATGTACGAATACGCTGATGTCAACATGCTCCGCCTCCTGGAGACGTTTTTGGAAAGCGCTCCCCAACTGGTGCTACAACTCTGCATTATGATCCAGAAGAACCGAGCCGAGACGCTTCAGTGTGAGTAAACGCTAGAACCAGAAATGCCTTTTGCTCGAGTGGGGTTTGATTTCTGATCATTTACTCATTTACATTCAAAATAGCAGCATGTAAAATAGTGATGAATACATTTGTTGTCTCAATGGGTTATTTAACTGTTTAAATGGATCTTTACAGTAACAACAAAATTCTCTAAATCATTTCCAATGAGAAATAAACAAGTCAAATTTCATAATCATTTTGTATTAAGTCATATACGGTGCCCGGGTGACAGATACTCATTTTGTTTGTTTCTAAATGCACCTTGTCCGATCCAAATTCCGAGTTTGAACGTTTTGTAATCTGCAGCGTTGATCAGATGATGATAATGTTCAGATGTGTGTGTGTTTGTGCTCATCTCTTCGCCGGTCAGTTAGTGAAGCGTGTCTCTGGTCTCGCAGGCGTCTCCTCGGTGGCCTCGCTGCTCTCTCTGGCCTGGGTCCTGGCCTCGTACCACAAGCTCCTGCGAGATTCCCGAGACGACAAGAAGAGCATGAGTTACAGAGGAGCCCTGATCCACATCTTCTGGAGACTCCTCACCATCTCCTCACGGGTGCTCTCCTTCGCCCTCTTCGCTTCCGTATTTCACATCTACTTCGGCATCTTCGTGGTGGTGCACTGGTGCGCCATGGCCTTCTGGATCGTGCACGGAGGCACGGACTTCTGCATGTCCAAATGGGAAGAGGTGCTCTTTAACATGGTGGTGGGCATCGTCTACATCTTCTGCTGGTTCAACGTGAAGGAGGGTCGAACCAGGTACCGCATGGCGATCTACTACTTTGTGGTGCTCGTCGAAAACACGGTGCTTACTTGCCTCTGGTACGCATACAGAGACCCGGTCACCACCGACTCGTACGCGGTGCCCGTGCTCTGCGGCGTCTACCTAACCTTTGCCTCAGGGGTGGTGTTCATGAGCGTCTACTACGGGTTCCTCCATCCGATGGGTCCCAAAATGAGGCTGCTAGCTAGTTCCTGCTGTGCCGAGCTTCTCTGGGGACTCCCGTTTCCGCCGGAGGCCGAGCCCATGGCACCCGCCCCCGGTCCTCGAGCGTCCCGACCCGCTTCCACGGGGGCTTTCGTCTTGGCGGACGACGACTCGACCGCGGCGGACACCTGTCTGCCCGTGTTTCAGGTGCGCTCGCCCGAGCCGTCGGGCCGTTACAGGCCGGAGGGACCTTTCATCAAGATCGACATGCCCAGGAAACGTTACCCGGCCTGGGACGCCCACTTTGTGGACAGGCGGTTGAGAAGGACCATCAACATCCTCCAGTTCATGACCCCCACGGCCATCGGGATCAGATACAGGGACGGACCGCTGCTGTACGAGCTGCTGCAATACGAGTCGTCTCTGTGACCGCTGGCGCTCTCCATCATCTCTCATCCATCTACCTGTTTGTTATTTATTCCCGTTTCTCCATTATGCTTTCTGGTGAATAAAACATAATTCCGTGTTCAACAGGCGGAATCATCGAGCGAGTGTATATATTTTGTATGTAAATAGGGTCTCTTTTATACGGTATGTTTCTGTCTGAGGGATTTATACGTGTCCTGGTGTTTACAGCGAGCTAAAAGCATTTCACGAAGATGGACTGAGCTCATCAACACGGCCTTGTGTCTCCCATACACTTCAGTTACATCTCTACTGCCTGATTTCATCTGTCGGGCTTTACATCTGAGATTTATTTCACACTGAAGCCTTAAAATCTCAATTTAGCTTTTGAAAAGTCTTGAATGAATTGATTTGGTTATTAAGGAATATACCTCTTTGACTCATGAGAGATGAATGGCCATTCTGTAGTTTAGTGGAAATATTAAAGGATTATTGAAAAGCACAAGGATCTTTAAATGTTTTTACTTCATCACTGTCAGCTGAAGTGTTCTTCTCACATCTGATCATCTTTTATATTAAAATCTATTCTGCTTTGACATAACCTGCATGCAGAAAATTTATCAGATATTTTTCCTTATTATTTCTTATTTCTTATTATTATTTTTGTTTATTCTGTAATTCATTAATTTCTGTAATTATTTTGGAATTATTCTACAATGAGAATAATCATTGTTAGTTCATCTTAACTAATGTTAATAAATGAAATCTTATTGTAAAGTGTTGCCATATGTGTTTTATGTTAACAATATAATTTACTACTGAATTATGAATTATTTAAATAATAGTTTAACATGAAAACTCTCATTTAAATTATTTTCATAATGAATAACTTGGCATTTATTTCTTCACATCATGAAGTCTCGTTCAGATAATATGAAGAAGACGATCAGATGTGATTCACATTCAGCTGCAGTGTGACCTTTCACCCCTTCAGAAATAAGCACAGATATAAACACAAGGCAGTGTTGATGAACGCTCTTCTTCATTTTTACAACTGTATTTACACTGTCCAGCGTTCCCACCGCAACTCGCATCCGTTTGTTTTCGCATCTTCATCAAATATTTCAAGTAATAAACTCGTGAGGTGCATAAATACGGCCGAAGAACTCCGGCACACATATTTTTCTGATGTGAAATGACTTAATTGTCAATTTTTTATTTTAATCTAAGGTGCAACAAGTTATTAAGAAAGCTATTGATGGTTGGATTAATCTATTTACACAAGAAATCTCACCGCAGTCGTCTCGAGAGGATGCCGGATGTCTCGACACACAGGGCTCAAACGAACAACAAAGCCAAATCACATCCTCTTCTGCTATTGGTGCTTATAGGAAAATCCTTTTTCTTATGAATTATGACACATGCTGTTTGTTTATTTGTTTTGGTGCTAGATTTTTAATTCTCGGTTGATCTTCTTATTAAGACCTTATTTATTTTCTTCTTATGTTACTGTAATCATTTGTTACGTTTGCCTTAAATTTTCATCACAATATAATTCCCTGCTTTGCATCTGAAGCAACTTTACAGTTACAGCCGAACTCATCTTTATATCTGGATTAGGTGATCTGTTAAAACCTGATGAACGACCGCTTCCAGTTGATTACTGATGAGACTCGGTCACTTTCAGTAAATGGGTTGTGGACACATTTTCATGTTGAAATGTGTTTCCAGTTTTATGCATGAACCCATCGTGCCTGCGATCATTCTGACAGGTGCATCCAGCAGGTGAAAAGGGTTCTTGCAAGATTATACAAGAGCTTTAGTATTAAAATAATAATCTCTCTTTGTGCAATATTGAACAGTAATTCTCATGAAGTTTGATGGACCTGAGGAGAACGTTTAGTCTCTGTGGCTCAGGTGTCTTCTGGTGCAGATTTTGTGTTTCTCTGAATAATCTTGAGTCGTGTGACTTCCGTACATTTACTTTGTTTTGTTGTAGTTCATCACAGCGTTCTGGTCCACTGTTGTTTGCTGGAGAAACCTGCATTTTATTTTATTATGTTCAGCTTTGCCAAAATGTGTTTTGCTTGTTTTTGTGTGTTGTATCTCACGCATGTAAACATACGTGACTCATTTCCTCCGCCGGGTGCTAATACACTGTGATTGGTTCTTCAGAAATCCATTCAGCCTGTTGATGTCCGGTATGTTTAGATTTGCTGGATGAGGAAACACCTCAGATGTTGTTTTTACTCCTGTGTATGTTTTAAAGATGCATTTAAAGCCTTTGGGTAAAATGATACAGTTACTTTTACTTTATTTTTCTGACAGACTTGAATTTCTCAGTCTGAATTGTGTGTCTGCTGTTGTCAGAAAATTCAAGGGCTTCCTTGATACGGACAGAATATCCATGTGTTCATGTAACACGAATGCATTCATTATAAAACATTTGAACAGATTATAATGAAGCATTTGGTTTATATACATGACGTCATGATAAACGTCATGTGAAGACATCTTGAAGGATCCTTGTAGGTTTCCGCTATGATGTCATCACCACGATGTTGTTTCATTTGCCATCATTTGATTTCCGTTCGCTTTGTGTTTCTTTAACCCTGTGGTGCCTTATAACGTCGGTGCTTTTAAACCGCTCAAGGCAACCAGTTCAGCAAACAACAATGCCAGTATATTGATATTGTTTTCTTGTACCAATGCGGTGAAAACTGTACGTACAGTATGACAGACTGGTGAAATAAACATTCCAGTGTTTCATTGGCCGTGTAACTGCATTGGATAAAGAGACGGGGTGAAGCGATGCCAGACATCAGCCTTATTGACATCAGTATTTATTGTGGGAAGCAAATTTTAGGGCTAAAAGAGTTTATTTGTGTATTTGATGTCCAGCACAGTTTCACCGTTACCAATATTACCATCAATATCTTGAAGGTGCTAAAACGGAACCATATTTTGTATATTGTGTTTTAAATGTACAGACGTGTTCTTGTAAAGCCTTACCCTGTGCTGATCGCTGGATCAGACCTTTCATCCAAAAAAATAATGACTTGTACATAATGTGCAACAGAAACAGAGTTTGTTTTTATGTAAAGAAACAAAATCATTTATTCTGTTGGGTGGTATGATAAGAATATAGACATTACAGTGTTGATTATGTATGAAGGTAATTCAGGTAATCCTGTAATATGTTTTTCTTTCTTTTTATTTGAAACTCTCCTTGGCACTGAAATATTTAAGGATGAGATATTTTTTCCCTTGTGTATGAAAAGAAATTGCATATATATGTGACCATAAATCATATGTGTTTTATTATTTTAAATACAAAAAGGTATATGATGTGTACATTTGTTAAAGCAGTTTAATGAAAAAAATGAATGTTCAAACGGATGACAAATGTATCAAAGTACAGTTTCATTAATCTAGACTATGCAATTTAAAAATAGTAAAATGTATCGAAACTAGTTTTGATCTGTAAACATTCAGTTCTTGTTAAGACAAGAACAAAATTCCACCAAACCGTATAAAACCAACAATGTCCCGGTATTATACAGCTACTGTCTGCGGAGGTTTATATTTGTTGTGTGATAAGATGAGTTTAAACCAGAAAATGCTTATTAAATTCATTGTTATTTTTGTTAAATAAGTTTGCAGTCTAATTGACAGAATAACAGAATATCAAACATACAATGCAATACCAATCTTTGTCCAGTTTTATTATTCATCTAGAGATAAAATGCCTCCTGTATGATGTACTAAAGACCTCAGTTATTACGCCTGACGGCAAACCAAAGTTGTTTCAAAAATGTCCATTTTAAAACCAGACATGTTGACCATTTACAGGGACTTTGTTTTCTATTGAACAGCTCAAATACAAGAACATATTCTTTGGTATCCAAACAGTACAAATAGTCTTTTCTTCTGACTGATTTTAAAGATGCTTTTAGAAGGAATGTCTCTGTTTTTAACCCTCATATAAGTTATATAAATACATATGGTGAAATATTGAAATATGTCTATTAGTGAGAGTAGAGGACAAATATGATTATGACTGATGTAAAGAAAATATCTTTATCTATTCTTACCGATGGGAGAAAAAAGGAAATCATGAAGATTTTAGATAAATTGCATGTTCAAGAGAAATTGTTGAAATTGTTCATGATGAATATTTATTTTTTGACATACTTCATTTGTTGTCGTTTTCGCTCATATGATAATATGATACAGATGTGTGATATCAGATACTGTAGTGCATGAAGATGTTTCAGAAGTACTGTGTTGTGATTTTTATATGAAACCGTTGTATTTGTAATACTTTGAGCGGATCTGCAGGTTCTGTTTGGATATTGAATATAACGTGTTTAATGGCCTCAGACGGTGATGATTATTTATTCATCTCAACAGGTATTATGTTGTATGTTTTCTTCATGCAAACACGTCTACAGTAACTGTGTTCAGACAGTGTGATGTGTAATCAGTTCTCTGTTGTATGTATTTAAGACATTTCTCCTAGATTTGCTATATGCATCCTTGTGGAATGTGAAATTGAATGTGTTTGCGTGTTTATGTAACAGTCTCTGTACTGAAAATGAAGCACATCTGAACTCATCTCGTGCAGGGAATTACACTTATTTAATGGATGTTATGTTTGTTTGTTGCTTTATATTCAGCAACACTTAAGAATAAATATGATGTCATAGAAGAACCATTTCTGACTGAATGTTTCCATGAATAACCTTTAACATCCAAAGAACATTTAGGTGGAAAAAGGTTCTTTAAAATGTATAAAGAAGTAGTTCTTTGAGGAACCTTTGAGTGAATGGGTTCTTTGGAGAGCCAAACATGGTTCTTCTGTGACATCACTGTAAAGAACTTTATTTTAAAGAGAGTAGAGGACTTAAAAAAAGCTTTACAAAAACTTTCAATTTCATGCTTTACATGAATTGTACACATGCAAAAAACTACATGTAATCCCGTAGGTTTCACGTGTGATGACATGTTTTTACACATGTGAAATTCACTGTAAGGGTTTTCTAAGGTTAAAGGAAATTAATTTTGGGTTTTAATATAAGTTTGACAAATGTTGACGGTTATGTAGTTACAATGAACAATGAAAAGTCATTGTAAGTATATTTCCGTTCACATTATGTTTAGTGGTGCTTAAGTTTTAAACCCGACACTTTATTATTATTTAGTCTGTTATGCAAGTTTTCATTAACATGCTTGCAGACGATAAGAGTTTTATTTTTTTGATGCTATAGACTTTATGTGTTAGTAAAGCTGTAGACGGTGAGCCCAAGCAAAATATCATCAAAAAAATGAGAAAGGTGAATACAGAACAGTAATGGATTACCCATCGATGTTTTACTAAGGAGAATATCTTACTTGAAAATTAGTTTAGTTTATAATCTGAAGTTTGTGCTTGAAAATGTTTTTAGAAGACAGATGTTTTTAAACTGATTATAGTTTTTATTGGATCTATAGATTGTGTTCATGTTCAGTTGAATGTTAAAATAAATTAATGAAAACTAGGTATACATTTATTTTTGAGTTTTATGTGATGTGTTGTCTAAACCTGTATGGAAAATGTAATTTAGATATCTGACTGTTTCAATTTGGCTGTATCTTTAATATTGTCTGTGTTTTAGTAGCTTTTACGGTTTATATTATAAGAGAAGAGAGAGAAAGAAATCCCATAAAACTATTAGAACAACAAAATATGTCTGTGTTATTTTACATGGATGTGCCATAGATTTAAAGAGCATTAAGGGTTTTCTGAAGATTCGGGTATATTACCATTTTATTTTTTCTTTCATGTTTGTTTGTGAGATGCTGCTGTTGTGTTAAATGTGTTTTCTGTCAGGATTTCATAAGGCTGCTCTTCAGTAATCACCAGCAAAACAATCTGATGTTTTTCCTCTTTATTTTCACTATGAAGCAGGATTGAGTCAAAATACTTGGAATGAAATTAATTTATGGTTTATGGTGTTTTCTGTATGTTTCTTTTCTTTCTTTACTGTAATACTCTCAGTCCTAACATGAAACTTTATTTTAATAAAGAAACAGAGTAAATAGCAGCATAGTTTCAATATTTTATTTTGTAACTCAAATATTTATAATTCTCATTGTCATGTAAAATTACAGAATACAAATCCAGTCATGTCTCAAAGGTTTCACAGTGTGAGATTTTCAATAATAATATTTCTTTTCTTTCTTTCTTTGTGAATTTGTCAGATTTTCATACTTTGTACTTTGTTAGAAAAATAACATGTTGAGTTAAAGTCATCTGATTTCTGTTCTGTAAACATTTTCTGCAGCGTTTAAGGTTTTGTTAATGGAAATAACACAAAGCTTATACAAACTGTACAGATTCCACAGATTACCAAGATACAAATGTACAGATTAACAAAAACAAATGCTTAAATTTTGTATCTTTGTCATTTTAATACAATAAAGAATGACTAAAATGAATCCAGTTTGGTTTTGACCTGTAGATGGTGCTGTTTGAAACTCTCCAAAACTGAAATACATTTTCATTCATAATCATTATTGATACAGAACTTTCTATTCTTCTATTACTGTATATGATTTTAGCACTTCTGGTTACATCATCCTAAAGTCAATTTTTAGTTAAATATCTGAAATAGTGTCTTTGGTTAATACAGCTCTAAATATTTGTATGTTTTATTTTACGATATAGATTTTAAAGCTTTAATGTCTCTTTAAAAAGGTGGTTGATAACAAGTTGCTAAATGGGACCACATCAAATTTGGGGACATTAAATGTCATTGTACATTAAAATCTAAAAAAGTGACACAACATGAGCACAAATCTCAAAACGGTGTGGATGGAGAGAAGTGACACTAATACAAAAATACATCATCCCTGCAGAACTCTATTGCCATTCTGTTCACGACAGCTTTAAAGACGTCACATCACTTGTGTCTTTATCTCTAAACACATGCTGTTCAATACTTATTTAACACTTTAAAAAAAAAAGATGCTTCAGGAGGTTTTTCACACACAGCGATGCTATAGAAGAACCATGTTTGGTTCCTCAAAGAACCTTTCTGTCGAATGGACTTTCATATTTGTGAAACAGAAAGGTTCTTTATGGAACCATTAGGTTCTTCTATAGCATCATGAAGCAGTGTACAGTATTCATGTTGAAATACCATCTCTGACATCATTATCCGTAAAATATGCCTTTGTCCAGAAAGGTTCAGTCGGAGGTTTGGACAAACATTCTCATCCAAAGTTACAGCAGGTGGATTTTTTGTCTTCATGTGGCTCTTTATCAACAGGAGCCCCAACGGTTAACCCATGCCAATCATCCCGGATGGAGATTTTCCTTTTCTGAAAGAGGTTAAATATTCCTCTGGTCAGGGTCTCAAACGCTTCACTTACATTAATGTTTTCTTTTGTAGACACTTCCAGATAAGCCACCATGTTGAGTTTCTTAGCCAGAGCCTCTCCTTCACTCTTTCTGACCTGACGTCCCACGGCCAGATCGCTTTTATGACCCACCAGCAGAAAGAACATGGGGTTGGGTTTAACATAGTCCAGAACCTCCTGATGCCAAATGGCCACACGATCAAAGGTCTGTCGCTGTGAGAGGTCAAACATCAGGATGCAACCCACAGAGTTCCTCATGTAAGACTTACAGATGGACCTGCGGCAACAGGTAAGTGCTTATGAAGTTTTTACACTTAACCTTTTCACTATTATTGCTTAAGAACAAAGATCACATGTTCACTCATATCATATGGGGCAAGTTGTCACTAAGTTTTGAAGAATTGTAGAAAAGTATTTAAAATTTCTAATGTTTCATGAGTGAATATGAAAGTATTGTATTGCCCAACATAAACTGTAGGTGTATTTACATACCGTATAAAATACAACTGATACCAGCGTGCAGTTTGTACAAACATTCATTTCCACTATTGACCATGTGACAACTTGCCCCAGTCTCTGTAATCTATAGAATCTGGATAAATCATAACATCAGTTGGTTCTGCTGTATAAATACTCACCTAAATCTCTCTTGACCCGCAGTATCCCACAGAAGCAGTTTAATGACAATATCAGTCTCAATGTGCATAATATTAACCTTAAAATCAATTCCAAGTGGAGACTGTCTGGATTCATCAAACGTTCCTTCAGTAAAGCGATGCAGAAGAGATGATTTACCCACTGCTGAGTCTCCCAGAATAACAATCCCGAATCTAAAGTTCCAGGGCACTTCCATTGTCATGTCTATTCACAAACACAACATGTATTATTTCACTGTGAGAGAATCTGTAGACCTTCCCCTCTGTGACTGAACAAACTGGTTGAAAAAGAGATCAGGTTTGTAAAGATATGATGGACACACACCCATATAACAATAGATACATGTGAATATGTGCCGCTACCACACAAACAACACAAAAGTCTTTTCATTTCTCTATAATGGGACATTCAGAAGATCATGTACCTGACATTGACAGATCTCACTCAACCATTATGATTGCATAATATTATGAAATATGCTACACTGCAGACAAACCGTGAAGATAAGATGTGAGTAATATAAATGAAAAATTATTATTATTATACATCAACTTAACCATTTCTGAAGAGTATCAGCGAGATTGTTGATGGAGCAAAACTCAAGAGAAAATGCTAAAGTCCAACTGAGTACCATTCAAAACAATTCATAAAATGTTTAAATAAAAGTATTTTAATTGTGACTGTGTTTAGTTTATGAACTTTCCCTCAGGACATGAGGTTTAAAGAATGAAAACAATATTCTTCTTTAGGAAAACCGGTTTGAACAGAACATAAAATGAGGAATTTATGAGAATTCCTCTCATAAAATATGACAAACATGTTACAAATATTTTCATTGAATACCTGTATGTATCTCTTCTGCACATTACATGTATACCTTGCACATGTCTGTACAAACTCAGTAAGAAGCATATCATTTATAAGAGAGAGAGAGAGAGAGAGAGAGACAGAGAGAGAGAGAGAGAGAGAGAGACAGAGAGAGAGAGAGAGAGAGAGAGAGAGAGAGAGAGAGAGACAGAGAGAGAGAGAGAGAGAGAGACAGAGAGAGAGAGAGAGAGAGAGATAATAATGGGGCAAATATGGGGACTCCGCCCCTTACCTGAAACACACCCCTTCATCAGTTCCTCACTGAGCAATTACACCACGCTCCTTTCCTTTGACATTACTTTGTGACAATTATTTATTACATTCTTTATTTCTTTATTTGATGGCACACCGTCTGTTGATTACAGTTGAGCAAAAGCTTTTTTAATATCACATAGAGAATACAACACTAATATAATAGGAACCAGAATGAATTTACAAATTAGAAATGACATACAGAAATGAATCCAGAACAGTTTGTGGACCTAAAACACAAATTATATCAACTTAACTATAAAAATGTTGTAAAACAAGGAATCAAAATGAGCTTTATTTACTTTATAGAGTTTCTGGCCAGTAATACATTGCATAGAAAAAAGATGTTTGTCTTTATCTTTCATCAAAATTAAATAACTTGCTTAACCTGTAAAACCAGTAAATGTCACCATTAATCACCTGTCAAATAAACACATTTTCATTTCATGCTGAATTGAGATAGTCTGAAAATATATGTAAACTATATAAAACATTCACAATCATTTACAGCTGCAGTATAAACACACACACATCACTATATGCTGTTGTTAAGACAGAGAGAAACGTCTAGAATTAATGTTCATCTTTGTGACCCCGATGACCTTCAGCGGTGAGGACAGGCCAGGAGACATGGGGACGTCACACAAACCCGACACATCATCTTGCTCCTCCAGCTCAAAGGTGGCGGCGTTCAGCATAATGCGATGTTGGTCGCACGTCTGCGCAATTCTCAGTTTGTTAATGTCACTGCGCAGACGCATGAGCTGCCGTGCCAGCTGCTGGTCCTGCAAACGCATGTCTGCCTGTGACAGAGGAAAGAGAATAACTAAACCAAATCACTTCATGACTAAAACATATCAAACAATCGGCAGACTCACCAGCTCTTTCCTGAGCCACTCCAGAGCTTGATCTACACTTGTAAATCCCATCACGTGTCCCGCGTGCTGCCCTTCGGTCTGAGACGGCTTTACGCTTTTGTTACTCAGTATCGTCTCCAGCTGACCTCTCCAGTCCTGATGACATGATTCTCCGGTTTCCAGTTTGAGCTTCTCCGTCAAAGCCTTCAGATTGGAGAGGTGGTCGTCTTTAGATGTTGCAAGGCATTCTGGGTGTTTTAGTGTGTTAGCTGTATGTGATGTTGTCATTGGCTCCATGGAGGATTGCAGAATAAACTACATTACTAGAATCTATTCAAGAAACCTGCTGGATAACATTTCTCTCATAATTTGAAGAATTTCAAAGAGATATATACACACTTCAGAGAAGTTCAATGTCACAATCATTAGTTGACAATAAATGTCAGATTCCCGTTCCTGGTTTTTTGGGCATCCAAAAATCACTTGTAATATTGTGCCATCTGTAACATAAATAAAAATAATATCACATCATGTTTTGAATTTGTACCTGAATTTTAAAAGAGTGCCCTACTTGGATAAATTGATAAATATGGTCTCATTTTACAGAAAACTTCAAATTTGAACTAATTGGTAGAAAAATGCATATTTTGTGACAAATATGCAATACTGATATAATATAGAAACTTGCAGTGAAAATATGATGTTTTTGGTTCTTTTTGCTTTTCTTATATCTTATGTGTTAAGTGCTTCAATAAGCCCCGCCTAAAACACACACGGTTAGTTGAGAAAATGTTGCCATGTCAGACCTGTTGAGCTTGTCTCAGGTGATCAGGTAAACACAGAAATGTTTTGATAGTCATAGTGTTTACATGTTTGGACACTATCTTAAAATATCTTCTTTATAGATGTCTTTGCAAAGTAAACATAGAAACATCAGGGCTAAAACATTAAGGACTAATTGTAAATATTAAGAATATTCATTTAAAAGTGTTGTACATCAGAAATAATTGTTTATTGGTGCGAGTCTGTACTGAGGTTTAGTAATGGAAGTAGGACACGGCAGCTGACTGCTAAACTGAGAACCCCCATGAGTCTCCCAGTATTTCTGCCATTCCTCTTCTGATTAACCAGTACAGATCACAGGCAATGTATGAAGAACACAGAATCTACTGTGGAAATGTGATGGATGAAACTTCAGCTGTTCAGTATTTCTGAGCAATGACTGAACAACAATAAAGAAACCACACATTCATATTTTGGAACATCTGTTAAAAGCACATACAGATTCTCACAATACTTATTTAATTAAAAAGATTATAATGCTTATTTTATAAAATATATATTCACCTTTTTTATTTAATTAATCAAAGAAAACTTTGCATGTAGTTTGCATATTTTTTCATGCAAAGTTTGAACAAATATAATCAGTCATCAGTCATCATACTGCATATAGTATTCATACTGTATTACAGAAAGAGAAAGTAAGAGTAAATAAGTAATGAAACTATATATCTTATCTTATCTTTTGATATTATATTGTCTGGTTAAATAACTTTTATAGCAGATTAATTGATGAGCAATAAAATATTATAACATTAAATACAACACAGTCTTTCTCTAAGTAAAAGAAAAGGGTAAAGTTTTTTATATTAAAGTCAAGATTATTCTTAAGGTTTATATATTAAGAACAACATATAACTCTCATTCTTTTTCTTTAGGTGATGAAATACAATTGTGACGTCATGTTTTAAAGGTAATGTTATACTATAACAGAATAGGATGTTCAGCGCTCATAAACACAACCTGATGCTGATTCTCTGTGTTATATTGGGCATAAATAAATGAATAAACTACAGCTTACCTTAACCAAACCTCCTTCACTCACTCACTTACAGTCAAACAGCTGATCCACCGTCACCGATGTTGAGCGCGTCGCGTACGCGAAGACTTTGATTGGGCGACGCGCTGATGACGTCACGCCCCTCCGCTCTGAAAGACGCCTCGCGCTTCGATGATTATTCACAAAATCTTAATCACAAAATGTTATATTATAAATACAGATAAAAGTATCCTGGGATTAAAAAACTGAACAATTGAAGACACAATGAAAATTTTATACAGTTCTGTTAATAAATAAATAATTTTCAGTACAAGATAATGAAGTTAGGAACATATTAACATATAACAAAATTAATTGTTTTATTACCTGTAATGGACAGTTGGAAAAAGTTGGAAAATGATTGAATTTTTTTATTTAATTTTGCAAATCGATATGTATTTATTATATTGCGTCAAAAGATTCAATTGTTAGATTACAACCAAGAATAAGAAGCAAGATTTTTCTGGTCTTCTTTATTTGGTAATATCTCTTGGGCTAAAGCATGGAAACTTCCAAATAAGTTCTGTATCAATAACAAAATTACTTTATAGAATTTATCCAGCTAAGCATGTTTTGGAAAGATTTAAAATATTTCCTATACCTGTGAATTTTGTCAGTTTTTGCATTTGTTTTTTCATTGTTTTTATACAAGATTATTTTGGAAAGATTTAGAATTCTATATTAATAGAAAACTTGATTGTATGATAGAAATTTGTATATTTGATATTTGTATATTTGACTTTTTATACAAAAAATGAAAACTTGAAATGTAAAGAACTACATATTATACATTTAATTATTTTATTAGGAAAATACCATTACATAAGAAGAAGTGGGCTCAATGTAAACCAAATTTTTCACATTTTATAAATGACTTCAAATTATATGTAAATCTTTTGAATAAACCAAAAACAAAAAGCAATGAAAACATTTAATGCTCTATTTTATGTAAAAAAATGTTTTTCCTTTGGCAGCTAATGTTAATATGATATGAACATGTGAATATGTAATACCTCTTGTTCTTATGGCACTGAATTAAAAAAAGAATAAAGATTGAAGACACCAGATGGCGGTGATGAGCTTCTGGTAAACTAACATCAAAGTCTCGCGAGAGTTCAGTCTGTCTGCGCAGCCGCAGAACACAGTGAGTCTTTAGCGTCCTTGGATACCGTGCGCGCAGTGTAAACTAAAGCATGAAAACATGAAGTTTACAGGGTAAGACATTAACTCACTATAATGTTAAAGTGTAAGTGTTTTAATCGTGCTTTAGTGATTATGACAGATGTCTGTTTTTTCTTGATCACAAACGATGATAATGACAGTACAGATGAAGATGAGTAAAGGAGATTTCCAGACCAGAATCCCTGCAGGTCCATGAACATGACACACAATATACATACAGTACCAGTCAAGAGAGAGAAACACACTGTTTATTTAGATTATTTGAATAGTTGTAAAGTCATTAAAATCATGAAATGACACAATTGTAACTGTGTGAATTATGTTGAGACTAAAATCATCTAAAATAAATGAACACTATGTTATATTTGATCATCTTCAAAAGCATATTCACACTTTGTGTAGAATTTATAAGATCATAATCTTGACATTTTATCATACAGATTCTTGAGATCTCAACCTGAGAAGATTTTTAAACAAAACTGAAGGCATTTCCATCTATGCTGGATTATATGGACATCACTAAGGGCAGCCTGGATGATATTTCTCGACCGGCCAGCAGTGAACGTTCTCATGCTGGGAGTCGAGACGGCCACAGATCTCTTGAGGTGCTCAGTCCTGATCTGAAGGATTCTAGGGTAAAGAGATACATGTGCATATGAATCTCCAGAACAGTTCAATCAAATGCCAATGACTGTTTTTCTCGTAAAGCAGGATGATGAGAACACGTGTGAGTCATGTGACTGTACTGAACACACTTCTGATCACGGTAAAGAACATGTTTGTTTGTGTGTGTGTGCGCTGTGGTTAATATTAGGTCACACTTGAGTTTTCTTTTCCTTTTCTAATGGAAAAGATGAAGATTCAGGGTTGGAAAAGGCCTTAAAGAAAATGAAGAAACTGGACCAGATTTTGGCTCTCAAGGTGTCGGCGGAGAGAGAAGTGAAGCAGAAAGGCAGAGAACTTCATCAGAGACTCTGGCAGGAGCTTCAGGTGAGTTTTGATGCTCAGTAATAGATACGAACTTCTTCATCCTTTTGTCAGGGGATGAAACACAAAAATATGTTTTGTAGGCTGTCAGAATGAGTCCAGAGAGTAACGATGAGATGGACAACACCAGACGCTTTCTCGCACTGACCCCTGACAGCTGTAAGTGTGACTGAAGATACATCATGAATGCTTTTATAAATCTCTTAAACATTCACCGTCACGTGTAGTTTGATTCCTGTGACACACGCATGATGTACCCTCATATAATCTGTGACTCAGAGTTTCATGTCTGTTTGTCAGATGAATGATTGACTTTTATTCTCTCAGCTCAGGATTGCAGTGAGGATCTGTTGGATTTTGTGCCGGTGTTTGGAACTGAAGTTCTCGAGGATTTCAGACTGAAATGTCAGATGAATCAGAATGCACATTCATCACAAAACATTTTAGGTGGGACAAAACACCATTTTTAACATTTTAACATATTGTTGAAATATATATTTTGCTTAAATAAAATGAATGATTTTGTTAGAACTGTAAAATTGAGTTGGTAAATAAAGACCTTTTACATTAACTTGAAAAAATGAAATGCTATAGTGTCATTTGTAAACTATACAGTTATAAAATGATTGATTGTAAATACAATTTTTTGTTTATTCTGTGGTAGTACTTGTCAAAGACACATTAATCATTCATAAATACTTTTAATTTAGTTGTAGAAAAACAGTTTAATCAATTATAATTGAATTAACATTTGAATTCAATTTTAGAAAATCGTTTTGTCCAGACAGGATTCTTTTTCTTATATTGTGTTGATGTTTTTATGCTTTTATTTTGAATAACTTGTAGAGTTTGTTGTGGTGCTGTTTTGTCAGTGTCATTGTTTAACCACTAGAGGACGTGCTGCTCTCAAGAATGATCTTCCTGCTTCAGAAAGAAAGGATTTACCATCACATTTGTGTGTTTGTGACGTGATAAACATCTTCTGTCAGTAAATTACATGTATATAATCTAACTCATCATTTTATTATATGTGTGTGTTGACACAGAAAAAGGATGTGATGAGCCTGAAGTGGGTCATCCGGTGATGGATGATCATCCTCCAGACGGCAGACACAGAGCTGCTCACAGCAAGCACAGGCAAGATTTTGTCAAGAAAAATATTGAGGTATGCGGAGGTCACGTCAGGCAAATTAGAGCCATATGACTGATCTTATACATGACTCGAGCGGGTCTTGATCTATTACTTTTCCAAACAGCCAGCAGACTTCAGTTCATGTTACAGGCCTGAAACATGATGTGATGCCATCTCATATTGCTAGTCCATGTTAGAGAAAGACATTTTTCTTCTAAGACATTTATATACACCCCTGAGCATGAGATGATGTAATACTGTAAATGTAAAATTATATTAATACAAAGTCTATTTGTGCATTGGCAAACAGTCATCTACTTTTTTTTTTACATAAAAACAGACATGGTATTAAATGCACAATGTTGATGATATGACACTTTTTGGATGATAAGAAAAATAAATGTCTTTTATTGTATCAGGAGGTCTTTGTGTGTGCTGATGAGATTGACTGTCCTGTGGTTTAAGATGCCCCAGGATTCTTCGTGTCTTTGTCACAAAGATGAAATGTATGACAGGTGTATTTTTAATGATAGTTTTGTTCAGCTGGCAGGTGAAGCTGGATCATCTGTGCTCCTGACACAGGAAGAGAGAAAAAGACTAGAGGAACTACTCAAAGATATAGAAGAAGATACAGAGCCAACGAGTCAACATGAGGTACAGTCTGATGATCTGATATCACTGTCAGACTTCATTCATCTTAGTGTTTACAACCAGATTAAACATCACTAAACTTTGCCAGAGGTTTCTCTAAAACCCAGAAGTCAAAACTTGAAATATAATTTCTCACAGAATGTGTTTATTATTAATATTATGAATCATGTGTTTATATTTGACTAAAGTGTGATAGAGTCCAGACATCAGAATAATATCAGTCTATACACGAGTTATCTGTTATCTGACAGCATACAAACCAGAAGCAATAATACCCAACAAATGATGAAGAGATGACTCTATAATGAACATCAAATAGATATTTTAATTTTCATGTGTTCATTTATGAGGATTATGGACTGTTATGAATGAAAACAGCACTTTATCTGACTATGAAAAATCATGATTTAAACACTTTAATAGAGACTCACATGAGGATTTAAACCATCTGAACCTCAATATGATGAAAACCTTTGATATAAACTTTATTTTTTCATTGTAAGATGCATGGAATTGCATTGATTACATTGCATGCCAAGTTTGAATTGTGTTTTTATATTTGTTGCATGTACAACGGGACACTAAAGAAAGTTTTCATGCTGTAAATTCATGATGATCCACAGAAGACAGGAACATTTAGTCACATTCTTTCGCGTCACATTCACATAATGTGCAGTTAAAGGTGTTTTGGGCTTTAAACTCGTTCTGATATAAGGATCGCTCTGTATCCCCTTGTGTTCATGATGTCCTAGTTAAATTCTTTTTAACTTTCACTTTAAACAGCCACACTGTGTTACTGTGAACCATCCAGACATACTGGAATCTCATCCTAGAGATTTTTCCATCACACGTTCCTGTGTTCTGATCCAGTTACGGGTGTTCTGTGAGGTCACCGTAATTATACCGAGCCTTCCGTTTCCCCTGCGAGATCTGCTCACGGGCAGCGCTCCAAAGCTGACCTCACCCCCGCTCACAGGACCGCTCGGCCTGATGGGAGATTTGCTCATTGGGAAACAGAAGGAGATTAGTCAAGACTTAGATATTTGGATGTTTGGACGGAGCCGACGAGAGAAGCAATCAGAATATTGTCTGAAGTCCAAAAATAAGAACCAGGTGCTGGAAACCCGCTGGACTTTATTTTCATGTGATGGCTTCTGAAAGAGAGCTCATCACTTGTGCACACAGTTGATTTTTCACTCTTAGATACTGAAAGCATATACAGAATCAGTCAAAAGTTTGGAAACACTTACTGTTGTTTAGATGTTTTTAGAATAGTATTAAAGTCATTAAAATCATGAAATAACACAACTGTAACTGTATGAATTATGTTGTGACTCAAATCATCTAAAATAAATGAACACTATATTATATTTGATCATCTTTAAAAGTAATCACACTTTGTGTAGAAATTATAAAATCATCCTTTTGATATTTTATAATCCAGATTCTTGAGATCTCAACCTGAGAAGATTTTTAAACAAAACTGAAGATACTGGATTCTTATTTACATGATTTTTATTCATTATTTGCTCCAAGTAATCCATTTAAAATATACTGTTTTAGTTTTCTAATGAAAGAAATGAATATGTTTTTTTTTAGTCTACAAAAGTAATTTCAGATTAAAATATTTTTCAGATCATGAAAAAACATGTCAATTGTCTCTAACCTTTGACTGTTCAGTATATTGATTTGATTATTCATCTGTTGTGTTTCTCAGGTGGTTTGGTCTCGTGTGTCCGGTGAAGGATTCAGTCCTGAACCTTCTGAAGTCGACAGTCTCTTTCATATTGACTCCAGACTGCAGCTGTTACTTCCTGTAGAGGACTTCCTGTCTGTGAGGAGTCCACCGCCGGACATCAGCCATTCACAGGTCTGATCTGATCTTTACCTCCTCAGTTCATTCATGTTGGCTGATTGATTGATCTTGATATGGTTTCATCTGTTATTTTATGAATACAGTTGTTGATAAACGCAGCACATGATGTGAAATCATGCTGAAGGAACTTCATTATTCAAACCAGATTGCAAAGTGACAAATCTAAGCTGATGTTTCTCTGATTAATACAGCACATGAGTTTATGATCTCCAGAAACATTTCCAGAGAAAGTGTTTGTGAATGTCAACACCGGTAGCCTCTTTAAAGCTTTAGTTTAATTACAAACATGTGAAATGTGGCACGTTTGCTCCAGAAGACACGTGTTGAGAGTTGAAAGACAAGCCTGTAATTCCCACGGGAGAATGTTTGGATGGTTTACATCACCCTTACCCCACTTTGAGGCTTATTTGCTTATTTGTTTTTTATTATATTAAAGACATAAGAAGCCAAAGACGTTTTGAGTGTTTGGTATGGTAATACAATCTTGTGGGTTTCTTAAGGAGAAGAGTTGAGTTTGATGTATTCTGATGACATGATGTCTTTGGCAGTGTAATGTTGACGTCTTTCGCTGTCAAAAGACTGAATTTAATCTAATGAAGAGAGTCGAGATTGAGACCAGCTGAGAAATGTTGGTCAGAGATTATGACCGGTGACGTCTCAGACACATCGCTACACTTCATGAGCAGAAGTTTCTGAAATCTTCAGTTAGTTTCTCAGGTCATTTCTTGAGTTCAATCAGACCCTTTAACACTGAGAATTAACATTTGTTCTTTAATATGTTGTTGTTTTTTCTGTTGTTTGGTTGCAGCCTGTCCAGATATAAAAAAATCTCTTTTAATTTGAGTTGAATACAATCTGATCTGATGTGTGTGTGAGTTCTGATCTGATGTGTGTGTGAGTTCTGATCTGATGTGTGTGTGTGAGTTCTGATCTGATGTGTGTGTGTGAGTTCTGATCTGATGTGTGTGTGTGTTCTGATCTGAGTTCTGATCTGATGTGTGTGAGTTCTGATCTGATGTGTGTGTGATGTTCTGATCTGATGTGTGTGTGTGAGTTCTGATCTGATGTGTGTGTGTGAGTTCTGATCTGATGTGTGTGTGAGTTCTGATGTGTGTGTGTGTTCTGATCTGATGTGTGTGTGTGAGTTCTGATCTGATGTGTGTGTGTGAGTTCTGATCTGATGTGTGTGTGTGAGTTCTGATCTGTTCTGATCTGATGTGTGTGTGTGTGAGTTCTGATCTGATGTGTGTGTGTGAGTTCTGATCTGATGTGTGTGTGTTCTGATCTGATGTGTGTGTTCTTCTGATCTGTGTGTGTGAGTTCTGATCTGATGTGTGTGTTCTGATCTGATGTGTGTGTGAGTTCTGATCTGATGTGTGAGTTCTGATCTGATGTGTGTGTGTGAGTTCTGATCTGATGTGTGTGTGTGTGTGTGAGTTCTGATCTGATGTGTGTGTGTGAGTTCTGATGATGTGTGTGTGTGAGTTCTGATCTGATGTGTGTCTGATTCTGATCTGATGTGTGTGTGAGTTCTGATCTGATGTGTGTGTGTGAGTTCTGATCTGATGTGTGTGTGTGAGTTCTGATCTGATGTGTGTGTTCTGATCTGATGTGTGTGTGTGAGTTCTGATCTGATGTGTGTGTGTGAGTTCTGATCTGATGTGTGTGTGTGAGTTCTGATCTGATGTGTGTGTTCTGATCTGATGTGTGTGTGAGTGATCTGATGTGTGTGTGTGTGTGTGTTCTGTTCTGATCGTGATGTGTGTGATCTGATGTGTGTGTGTGAGTTCTGTTCTGATCTGATGTGTTCTGATCTGATGTGAGTTCTGATCTGATGTGTGTGTGTTCTGAGTTCTGATCTGATGTGTGTGTGAGTTCTGATCTGATGTGTGTGTTCTGATCTGATGTTCTGTGAGTTCTGATCTGATGTGTGTGTGTGAGTTCTGATCTGATGTGTGTGTGTGTTTCTGATCTGATGTGTGTGTGTGAGTTCTGATCTGATGTGTGTGTGTGAGTTCTGATCTGATGTGTGTGTGTGAGTTCTGATCTGATGTGTGTGTGTGAGTTCTGAGTTCTGATCTGATGTGTGTGTGTTGAGTTCTGATCTGATGTGTGTGTGTGAGTTCTGATCTGATGTGTGTGTGAGTTCTGATCTGATGTGTGTGTGTGAGTTCTGATCTGATGTGTGTGTGTTCTGAGTTCTGATCTGATGTGTGTGTGTGTGTTCTGATCTGATGTGTGTGTGTGAGTTCTGATCTGATGTGTGATGTGTGAGTTCTGATCTGATGTGTGTGTGTTCTGATCTGATGTGTTGTGAGTTCTGATCTGATGTGTGTGTGTGAGTTCTGATCTGATGTGTGTGTGAGTTCTGATCTGATGTGTGTGTGTGTGAGTTCTCTGATCTGATGTGTGTGTGTGAGTTCTGATCTGATGTGTGTGTGAGTTCTGATCTGATGTGTGTGTTCTGATCTGATGTGTGTGTGAGTTCTGATCTGATGTGTGTTCTGTGTGTGAGTTCTGATCTGATGTGTGTGTGTGAGTTCTGATCTGATGTGTGTGTGTGAGTTCTGATCTGATCTGATGTGTGTGAGTTCTGATCTGATGTGTGTGTGAGTTCTGATCTGATGTGTGTGTGAGTTCTGATCTGATGTGTGTGTGTGAGTTCTGATCTGATGTGTGTGAGTTCTGATCTGATGTGTGTGTGATCTGTGTGTGAGTTCTGATCTGATGTGTTCTGATGTGTGTGTGTGTGAGTTCTGATCTGATGTGTGTGTGTGAGTTCTGATCTGTGTGTGTGTGTGATCTGAGTTCTGATCTGATTCTGATCTGATGTGTGTGTGAGTTCTGATCTGATGTGTGTGTGTGAGTTCTGATCTGATGTGTGTGTGTGAGTTCTGATGTGTGTGTGTGTGTGTGAGTTCTGATCTGATGTGTGTGTGTGAGTTCTGATCTGATGTGTGTGTGTGAGTTCTGATCTGATGTGTGTGTGAGTTCTGATCTGATGTGTGTGTGAGTTCTGATCTGATGTGTGTGTGAGTTCTGATCTGATGTGTGTGTGTGTTCTG
Source organism: Beaufortia kweichowensis (assembly GCA_019155185.1). Classification (NCBI taxonomy): domain Eukaryota; kingdom Metazoa; phylum Chordata; class Actinopteri; order Cypriniformes; family Gastromyzontidae; genus Beaufortia; species Beaufortia kweichowensis. The sequence continues at coordinate 17,345,806 of CM032805.1, read as the reverse complement.
ATCTGATGTGTGTGTGAGTTCTGATCTGATGTTCTGAGTTCTGATCTGATGTGTGTGTGAGTTCTGATCTGATTCTGATGTGTGTGTGTGTGTGTGATCTGATGTGTGTGTGTGTGTGTGTGTGAGTTCTGATCTGATGTGATCTGATCTGATGTGTGTGAGTTCTGATCTGATGTGATGTGAGTTCTGATCTGTGTGTGTGTGTGTTCTGATCTGATGTGTGTGTGTGTGAGTTCTGATCTGATGTGTGTGTGTGTTTCTGATCTGATGTGTGTGTGTGTGTTCTGATCTGATGTGTGTGAGTTCTGATCTGATGTGTGTGTGTGTTCTGATCTGATGTGTGTGTGTGAGTTCTGATCTGATGTGTGTGTGTGAGTTCTGATCTGATGTGTGTGTGTGAGTTCTGATCTGATGTGTGTGTGTGAGTTCTGATCTGATGTGTGTGTGTGTTTCTGATCTGATGTGTGTGTGAGTTCTGATCTGATGTGTGTGATTCTGATCTGATGTGTGTGTGAGTTCTGATCTGATGTGTGTGTGTGATGATGTTCTGATCTGATGTGTGTGTGTGAGTTCTGATCTGATGTGTGTGTGTGAGTTCTGATCTGATGTGTGTGTGTGAGTTCTGATCTGATGTGTGTGTGTGAGTTCTGATCTGATGTGTGTGTGTGAGTTCTGATCTGATGTGTGTGTGTGAGTTCTGATCTGATGTGTGTGTGTGAGTTCTGATCTGATGTGTGTGTTCTGATCTGAGTTCTGATCTGATGTGTGTGTGTGTGTTCTGATCTGATGTGTGTGTGTGAGTTCTGATCTGATGTGTGTGTGTGTGATCTGATCTGATGTGTGTGTGAGTTCTGATCTGATGTGTGTGTGTGAGTTCTGATCTGTGTGTGAGTTCTGATCTGATGTGTTCTGATCTGATGTGTGTGTGTGAGTTCTGATCTGATGTGTGTGTGAGTTCTGATCTGATCTGTGTGTGTGTGAGTTCTGATCTGATGTGTGTGTGAGTTCTGATCTGATGTGTTCTGATGTGTGTGTTCTGAGTTCTGATCTGATGTGTGTGTGTGTGAGTTCTGATCTGATGTGTGTGTGTGTGAGTTCTGATCTGATGTGTGTGTGTCTGATGTGAGTTCTGATCTGATGTGTGTGTGTGAGTTCTGATCTGATGTGTGTGTGAGTGTGAGTTTCTGATCTGATGTGTGTGTGTGTGAGTTCTGATCTGATGTGTGTGTGAGAGTTCTGATCTGATGTGTGTGTGTGAGTTCTGATCTGATGTGTGTGTGTGAGTTCTGATCTGATTCTGATCTGATGATGTGTGTGTGAGTTCTGATCTGATGTGTGTGTGTGAGTTCTGATCTGATGTGTGTGTGTGTGAGTTCTGATCTGATGATCTGTGTGTGTGTGAGTTCTGATCTGATGTGTGTGTGTGAGTTCTGATCTGATGTGTGTGTTCTGATGTGTGTGTGTGTGAGTTCTGATCTGATGTGTGTCTGATGTGTGTGTGAGTTCTGATCTGATGTGTGTGTGTGAGTTCTGATCTGATGTGTGTGAGTTCTGATCTGATGTGTGTGTGAGTTCTGATCTGATGTGTGTGTGAGTTCTGATCTGATGTGTGTGTGTGAGTTCTGAGTTCTGATCTGATGTGTGTGTGAGTTCTGATCTGATGTGTGTGTGAGTTCTGATCTGATGTGTGTGTGTGAGTTCTGATCTGATGTGTGTGTGTGTGAGTTCTGATCTGATGTGTGTGTGTGAGTTCTGATCTGATGTGTGTGTGTGTGTTCTGATCTGATGTGTGTGTGTGTGAGTTCTGATCTGATGTGTGTGTGTGAGTTCTGATCTGATGTGTGTGTGTGAGTTCTGATCTGATGTGTGTGTGAGTTCTGATCTGATGTGTGTGTGTGTGAGTTCTGATCTGATGTGTGTGTGTGTGATGGGGCTGTTCAGGGTAACTCTGGCTCTTTTCCCTTCTCCACGTGGCGTTGACTGAAGGTCCAGCTCTTGTTCAGACTATATGTGACTCATCCGGTCTGTTTTTCTGAGAGAGACGCCAGTTTCCAGTCTCCACATTACACTGAGAGAATGTGTGTGAAATACTTCTGCCTCTCACATCTATATGACGTAAACTTTAATGCTTGAAATGTAATTTACACTAAGAAATTCAAATAGATGATGAACATGATTCATTTCTCAATGAGGGTTTATTCTAGATAGTAGTTAAATGAACTGTATGGGCGATTACAGCACAAGCTACTTCATTAGGAAACATGTATTTAGTGTTACACTAACATTGAGCCCATTACATCCTCAACTAAAGTTTTGGATTTCACTTCTCTGAACCTTTACCCTTTTTATGTGACTTCAGATGAAAACATCACTGTGGGACGTGAGAGAAAGACATGAACAGGAGAGACGTCTGCAAGAAATCCAGCAGCAGCTTCAGGTTCTGGATGAAACGGCGCAGAATCCTGTGAGTTTAGATGCTGTAGATCAGGGATGGGCAAACTCGGTCCTGGAGGGCCGCTGTCCTGCAGAGTTTAGTTCCAACCCCAATTAAACACACCTGAACCAGCTAATCAAGGTCTAATCAGGCATACAAGAAACTCTGAAGCAGGTGTGTTGAGGTGAGCTGGAGCTAAAGGACAGCGGCCCTCCAGGACCGAGTTTGCCCATCCCTGCTGTGTAGTGATCATCTGCATCTGATCATTCATACACAGCTAAATGCCTAAATGTAAATATAATGGTTTCATTGCTCTGTGTTAGTAATATTAGTTCTTAATGAAATATGATCACAGCGTGTCTGGTATTCTGTCTGCTTCTGAGATTTTATTGAAGCGCAGAGAAAAACACACACTGTTTGATTTGTGTTGCTGTCAGTATTCATGATGTGTGTGTGTGTGTGGGTCAGCTCTTACCATCCCAAATCCCTCTTTATCTACTAATGAGAGTTTCTTCAGACATCATGTTAATATCCCATCATCTCTCTATAATCCCTTTACTTAGGGTTATTTTCTTAGTTTTCCCTCAGTTACTCACTCTCTCTCTCTCACTCTCTCTCTCTCACTCTCTCTCTCTCTCTCTCTCTCTCTCACTCTCTCTCTCTCTCTCTCTCTGTCTCTCTCTCTCTCTCTCTCTCTCTCTGTCTCTCTCTCTCTCTCTCTCCTCTCTCCTCTCTCTCTCTCTGTCTCTCTCTCTCTCTCTCTCTCTCCTCTCTCTGTCTCTCTCTTTCTCCCTCAGTTACTCTCCTCTCGCTCTCTCTCTCTCTCTCTCTCTCTCTCTCTCTCTCTCTCTCTCTCTCTCTCTCTCTCTCTCTCTCTCTCTCTCTCTCTCTCTCTCTCTCTCTCTCTCTCTCTCTCTCTCTCTCTCTCTCTCTCTCTCTCTCTCTCTCTCTCTCTCTCTCTCTCTCTCTCTCTCTCTCTCTCTCTCTCTCTCTCTCTCTCTCTCTCTCTCTCTCTCTCTCTCTCTCTCTCTCTCTCTCTCTCTCTCCTGGTTGATGTATAAATCTTTTGGATGAGTAAAAGCTCTGGCATGCTGAAATATCCACAGACCAAACATTTCATTTTATTAGCAGCTTTCCAAGGGTTAGTCAGTTACCATAATTACTGTTTAAGTAAACCAGAGCACAGCAACTCATATATCATGATTCTCATAAACAGGATGAGTAACATCTGTACTGAAGTGTCTTTGTGTAGAGTTTAGCAGGTGATGATGATGATGATGAGCCTGTGCTTTTGAAATAAGAGGGATGTTCTTCTGTCACGTACGCTGGAGTTCTGTCTACAGTTTTCAGGGGTTTGTGAGATGTAAACCAGTGATTCATGTTCAAAATTGTGAATACCATAACGTGTTGATGTGAAGTCTTTACATTTTTAATTGTCATTTATATTGTACAGTTAATGCCGTATTCTATCCATCTATATCCATCTTTCATTTTTTCAATGATAGTTTAATAACCTTTGCTTTGTCATATTTTCCAGAATCCAGTCTATATTTTGGTTAAAAGTTAAAGTTTTTCTGATGTCTATATTATATTATAGTCTATATGGTAATAAATACAATATGTGAGAATTTATATTTAAATTATAATTATTAATAATTATAATTGATTTATTATAAGTTTGGACTGAAAATGCTGGTCATGTCTTTAAACCTCTCTATTCTAATGAAGGATGTAAAATGGCAGGTCTTTTATTTAATATTATCCTTTTGTTTTTCTTTTCTCTGGAACCAGTAAAACATTGTCATGTGCCAAACAGTGATGAAAACATAAAGGTAAAGACAAAACAAATAAAGATACAGAAATAGATCTATCAACTGTGTATTAGTTATTAATTACAGGGACCCAAACTTAAACTTCTCAACCCCTTGTGGGTGTATTTTTACCAAAGGCAACAACTATTTGTTATAAATATATATATATATATCTAGCTAATAACAACCCGACTCAATACTGTCATCCATCTTCTATGCATATATAACACTAACATGATTTAAAAACCATTTACATATACATTATCAAAATGAGCATTTAAAACAAGTAATCACACATTCTCCTTCATCCATAACATCCTCACAGACACACTATATATACACAGTAAAAGTCCTGGTCATGTTCATTTGATTGTTCGTTCTAAGATGGCTGCCGTTGGGTTTGTTCAACAGGAGATGAAGGTTAACATTTCTCTTGACGTTCTTCTTCTTGTAGTTTATTTGTTGGCAATAGTTCAGGTATCTAAAGATCTCAGGATGTTCTCCACTACCGTAGCCATGTGCTGTTTTATGAATGCTTTCTTCTCCCTTTAGCACTATTATCTTCATCTTACAGATGGAAAAATCCCTTCTGAGCAGCTGCACGTGTTTCTGTTGGCCACAAGCGGACTGTCCTTGGGTTAGATGCCATTGAGGTTGTGATGGGAATTGTGTGAACAGGTTGATTTATTGTCAGGAAATACCGCAGCAAGATCTGCTATCAACGTCTTCTGTGTAAACAAATCATAGAACCGCACAGAGATTTAATCACAATGTGCCGGATCTCACCAGAATCACAGAGGATGAAGTGTTGTTGTAAGAAAATTCATCAAAGAAATGTTTTTTATTTAGTATACGGGAAATTTTTTATTAATGAATAGAAAGCAGGATCTAGTCCCAGACCAGCTACTGTTGTAGTCCTGTACAAAACTCTTTCTCTTTTCAAACTACTTCTCGTTTTTCTTGTTTTTTCAGAAAATTACTAAATTACACTTGTGGTTGTAAACCTTAAATTATGCAAAATTGTCCTAAATTGTACAAATCTCTTATCAAATGAGTTTGACCTCAGTTGTTAGAAACTCATTCAACTGATCTATACGCTTTCCTCGGCACATTTGTTTAGTTTGCTTGACTTCATAATGATCTTCTGGTCATTCTCTCTTCACAGCAGATGAATTTATCTGAAGATCAACTGAAGACTCTTCTGCTGAAATGTGAAGAAGAAATGATCCGTTCATCTTCAGATGAATGCTTGTCTCTGGACAGTCACATCATCATCTCACGAGCGTCCAGCTCGCTTCTCTCTGACCTGCTGCTGGAAACCAATGAGACTGAAAACCAGATTCCTTCTCAATGACCACAGACGAAGGCTTGAAATATGAATAAAAATCTGCTCCTGTTTAATATCTTGCATTAGTTTTGGCCTCTGCTCTTTAAAGTTGCACAACAGTTTAAAGACTGTCTGTTTGTGATTTTGCCCTGAGCTGCACGCCAATGTCATTATCAGAATCAGACTTCACGCAGAACATCTGAATAAAACGCAAGAACAAAATAAAATGTTCCTTTTTAAAATGAAACCAGCATGTCTGTCTTTTGTGTCATGAACTTTAGTTTTAAAGCATTTGATTTCTGATGGTTCTTCATGAATGCGTTATGATGAAAACTGGTTTACAGAGCCAAATAAAAATCCATATAAACCGCTGACTTGAACTTGATATTGTGACTGTTAAGATGTCCATTACTATTTACTCATTATTATTAAACTTGAATGTGTAACTCAGAAATGCAAGTGGTCTTCATGTAGTACATACGTGTTAATGAAATTAAATCTGCAATGAATCCTATTGACTCAGATCTACAGATCAAAACATCATTGAAGAGACCGTTGGTATATTATTTTTTTCTTGGGTCAGTAACCCAAACCCAATAATAACAGGAGAAATTTCAGACCATCTTACCAACATATGGACGTGTTACTGCGACTCCGGCATTCCTCACATTCTTGACCTTGAAGATCAACTGTGTGTTTACAAAGAACTAAAGGTTTTACTTCAAATTAAAAGATTAAAAGACTCTACATTTCTAAAAGGAGAATCAATCAAATTCACTTTAAGTATTCATGAGTAATTTAACCACGATAAAAAATTCCTTCCTGGAGCCTGAAGTCCTAAAGATTTTTTTACTTTTTACATTCATCTATTGAAGATGAACATTTTTGTTCTTTTTTAAAGATGGAAAAAAATTTTGAAGATGATTTTTTTTTTACTTTTTACAATTATCTTCTTTGACGATTAACATTTGTTTTATTTTTACAGTTATCTTTTTTGAAGATGGAAAACATTTTTTTGAAGATGAACATTTTTTACTTTTTACAATTATCTTTTCTGAAGATGAAAAAAAATTGAAAGTGAAACTTTTTTACTTTTCACAATTCTTTTTTTTTAAGATAAAATTTTTTTTTAAGAAGATTTTTTTACTTTTTGCAGTTATCTTCTTTAAAGAAGATGGAAAACATTTTTGAAGATTAACTTTTTTATGAATTTTTTTTTTTTTTTTTCAATTATCTTTTTAAGATGAAAAAAAATTGAAGAGGAGGTTTTTTTTTCTTTTTAAAATGATCTTTTTTGAAGATGGAAAAAATGTGAGAAGAAAACTTTTTTTTACTTTTTACAATTATCTTCTTTAAAGATAAATTTTTCTTAAAGATTGAAGATGAAAAAAATTGTTAAAGATGATTTTTCTACTTTTTACAAAATTATCTTTTTTAAGATGAATGTTTTTTTTTATTGAAGAGGAGGTTTTTTTACTTTTTACAATTTCTTCTAAAAGATGATAAATTTGATCTTTTTGAAGATGGAAAAAATGTGAGAAGAAAACTTTTTTTTACTTTTTGATCTTCTTTAAAATTATCTTCTTATCTTTTTGAAGATGAAAAATTAATTTTTTTAACTTTTCAAAGATTTTTTGAAGATGGAAAAAAAAGATGTTTTTTTTAAGATGATTTTTTGAAGATTTTACAAAACATTATTATCTTCTATAAAGATGAAAATAAATTTGATCTTTTTGAAGATGGAAAAAAATGTAAAGAAATCTTTTTTACTTTTACAATTCTTTTTAAAGATAAAGATGAAAAAAAAAAAAAATTTACGTTTTACAAAATTATCTTTTTTGAAGATGAAAAAAATTGTTAAAGATGATTTTTTTTTACTTTTTACAAAATTATCTTTTTTGAAGATGGAAAAAAATGTAAAGATGAAATTTTTTTTTTAACGTTTTACAAAATTATCTTTTTTGAAGATGAAATTTTTTTGAAAGTGAAACATTTTTTTACTTTTTACAATTATCTTCTATAAAGATGAAAATAAATTTGATCTTTTTTGAAGATGGAAAAAAAATGTGAGAAGAAATCTTTTTTTTTACTTTTTACAATGATCTTCTTTAAAGATAAAAAAAAATGTAAAGATGAAAAAAAAATTTTACGTTTTACAAAATTATCTTTTTTGAAGATGAAAAAAATTGTTAAAGATGATTTTTTTTTACTTTTTACAAAATTATCTTTTTTGAAGATGGAAAAAAATGTAAAGATGAAAATTTGATAAAAGACGTAGCTGTTGGCCAGAGAAACTTTGATTTACTTTTATTTGGAGTTGGGGCTACATTATCACTCATCAGATCTCTAATGAGCAGCAGTTTGTATGTGAAAAGCTTGGCTGGTCATGCACAGAAAACAAGGGAACAAATTAGTAAAACGTGCGCATGATTTAATGTTGTGGGAACGAATCATTAATTTGTGGCCACAATATAATGATCTACTTTTGGTATGTCATATGCAGGGCTCCGTAATTATCTTCTTTGAAGAGAAAATTTTTCTTTTTTTAAGGTGAAATTCTTTTTAGATAATTTTTTTAAAAACTTTTTTACATTTATCATTAAAAAAAATTTCATCAATTTTTTTACTTTTTACTTTTTTTTAATGAAAAACAAATGTTGAACAGGAAAAGTTTTTGGAGGAAAAGAGGAAAAAAATGTTTATCTTCACCATGATTTTTTTCATATTGAGGTTTAGGGCTTCTGTAGATTTGGAGGTTGTAATTTGACCATAATAGATTTGTGGATGTATAGTGAGATTTTAAAAGACTGGACATTTAATGATTCAGTTTAGCCCTACTGAAAACAATCAGCTTTTCTTAAATAGTTATTTATTGTTTGTGTGAATTAAAAAGTTTGAGTAAAACTTTATTGTGTGTAAAAGGCTCTTTAATAATAAAACAATAAAAAACATTCTTACATCAGTGTGCAAACAGTTTATACAAACACTTTCCACATCAGGTTAAGTTTCCTTATAAATTATTTAAATAACATATATGTACACATGACATTATTTCAAAATAGATTAAACAACAAATTCACTAATAACTTATCTTAAAAAGGCATAATTCATTCATAAGGCACAGATATCTTTACACACAACTTTCCATTCATGTTGTATTGGGGCATCTCTTCCAGACATGGTTGTTGTATTACTTACAGAGTTTGTTTAACTACATACAGTAGCTTTACAAATAAACCACAACTAAATTATATATGGAAAACATGTGTGTTTTTTGGTTCTTGATTTCAATTGTACAACTGCGAGGTAATATTTGTGTATTGTTTGGTCATATTCATTGTTCCACTGAAACCGAAGTTTCTCAACGCTCCAGTTTTGTTTTCAGTAATAAGTGTCATCAAGATACTACGTCTAAGAGTCCATGATCAGCCATTATCTCTGTGATATCGTAACCTTCTTTATTTCCACTCACCTCAGCAAACACACATAAATCTGTTGGCACTGAAGGTCCATCTAACCCTGAGAAATACTCCACTCAAGAAATATAGTGACAATATATCAGAAAGCTGCTTTGGCTGTCAATATCAACGCCGAAGGTCTCGATGTCTTCACACGGAAGATCTCACATTCACATAACGTCAAACATACAGTCCATTCTGTGCGTCTCTTCTCAACAGCAAGAATCAAGGAGAAGCTTCAGTTCATGAGTGCTCCTTCCTTCATATTCCACAGCAGATCTGAGGTTTCATTAAAAAGATCTTACCCACCCCATGATAAAAACGAGAACCTGATATCATGTTTCTTTCTCACTGAGAGCCAAAGAGATAAATGAGATGAAAGTGTTTATACATCTCCAAGCTCGTGTGATCCTCATTTAGATGGTTTGAAGTATTTAAGCTCCGTGTTTGGTTCCTTGATCCCACCACAGAAGAGTTTTATAAACAGACAGATAATAATTGATAACCAGCAGATCCTTCAGGGAAACTGTTATACATCTGTAAGAGAGTTCAACAAACACTTGTGAGCATGTTGTTTTGGACAAACATAACATAAACAAAACATGGAGAGTAACGTCAGGTGTTTTACCTCTGCATTCATATTTGAGGTCTGAGAAGTAAACCATCTCTTGGGAGAAGACAAAGAGGCCGAGTCTTCCACCTGCGTATGTTTTGTCATAGATGCTTCCTGAATCAGCCATGACTTTCTTACCTTCATACATGATAACTCTGAACAAAAAGAGAAAAAAGTGAATGTGAGTGAAGTTTTCTGCTTTAGCTTAGGGTTAGTTTTACACACCAAAGGGTTGATCTAGTCACATTTACCTAATGTGTCCGCTTTTGGGTCTGTGGACTAGTTGCCATCTGTAGGCAGTGTAGTCCTTCCAGCCAATGTTCTTTGGGTCATGCCACAGAGTGCGAACCTGAAACAGTTACATCCAAAAAGAAAATAAGTAAAACGTTTCAAAGAGCATAAAAATGATCACATTCTCATAAGAGTTTAAAAATGGTGCATACCTGTCCCACAGTGTCTCCAGTATGCCACAGAGCGTTCCTGAGATGCTCGCCAGGTCCTGTGGTTGAGTTCACTACTTTAATGGACAGTCCGGAGTAACCCTGAGCTTTGGTGGGCGTATGTGACCAATAGGTTTGTGTGATCTGTTTCCACATCACCACGTAAAATCGAGAACTGGATTGGTAGCCGAACACAAAGCCAGCGTAGTCGTCATCGCGGTCGGTGTTGATGAAGAACGTGCCACTGAAGTCCACAGCATTGAACTCATCGTAACCTGAGAGACGAGCAAAATGTTAAAGCTTTGATCATTCGTGTGCTGTTGAGTGCTGTAGTTCAGCCGATGTCTTTATACACTCACCAACAGCAATGCCGGGATCGCAGTTGACCGTCTGCAGAAGTTCTTTGCCCTGGTGACGGACAACCCAGTTGGGATCGATTTGTGAAGTTCCTGTGGGGTCAAGAGGAACCATCTGGAACCTGCGGAAGTCTGTTTCACTGATGGCAAAGTTCTCTGGGCAAACATCGTAAATATCAGGAACATTATCTTGGTCAAAGTCATCCTTGCAAGCGTCGCCTCTGCCATCACCTGGGAACAAAAAGATGAAAAGAAACAAAAGTTGAGTGTATGGAAGTTCAAGTTAGCAAAAAAGAATGACATTCATTGAAATATGTGCTTGTCTTTTACCATCAGAATCGAGCTGGTCTGGATTGGGGGCAAGTCGGCAGTTGTCTTTGTCATCAGGTACGCCATCATTGTCATCGTCATGATCGCAGGCATCTCCTTTGCCATCTTTATCATGGTCGGCCTGGTTGGCATTAGGGATGTAGGGGCAGTTGTCAAGGTTATTCTGATGACCGTCCTCATCAATGTCCTGGTTGCTGTCACACTTGTCTCCAACATTGTCTGAGTCTGAGTCGATCTGTGGTGTGACATTAATAAGGTCATCCGATAAGGTCAAGACAAAGACAAACTAACCCTTTGAATGTTTTTGAATGATTTATCATCCATCTCAAAAAGATGATACACATACTAAATCAATTGTTAAAACTTATTTTACCTGGTCAGGGTTGTGCTCCAATGGACAGTTGTCACAGTGATCACCAACTCCGTCTCTGTCACTGTCTCTCTGATCAGTGTTGTACACATATGGGCAGTTGTCCTTTTCATTTAGGATACCTGGATATTCAAAATGCTGTTAGCAAATGCACTCGTACATGGTTTGAAAGTTCTCCTAAAGATTCAAAACGCATCTCTTACCATCCCCATCGATGTCAATGGCACAAGCGTCTCCCTCACCGTTGTTGTCAGTGTCAGTCTGTTCTGGATTACTGTCATACGGGCAGTTATCACAACGATCACCAACTTGATCGTGGTCATGGTCGAACTGTTGTGGGTTAAAGATGAACGGGCAGTTGTCCTGTTACAAAAGAAGAAGATTCATCTTAGTCAGTGATGAAATGATTGGACAAACATAGACAACATCTGGAGTCATTTTGTAACTCACAGACGAAATGAAGAAATTCATAAATATGTTTTCACACCGTAGCAAGCACTAAACAATATTAATGTTTGAAGCTATATGTCACGGATGTGACACTGCCCAGTCAAATCTTTTCCCAATGTACAATCTGAGTTATGAATGTACAACCAAGAGATCCAGAACTGCTGGATTAAAACCACGACAGACAGTTTTTCCATTTTCTCTTTCCGTAACGTTATTATGATCTTCTCTAAACAATCTTTCAGAGGAAGAATGTGTTTACAACCTACCCCATCATCAGGGATCCCATCATTATCATCGTCAGAGTCACAAGCATCGCCAGTTCCGTCTTTATCATAGTCTTCTTGACCAGAATTGGGAAGATCAGGACAGTTGTCCTAAAATATGACATGTTATGATGAAGAACTTGTAACCTCAATTGTATAACAGGGTGTATTTTAAGTACATGGTGAAGAAAAAGTCATCTACCTTCTTGCAGTGGTAGGTTGCGTTTTCCACACAATGGAGGTCAGTGTTTGGCCAGCCGTCCAGATCCGTGTCCTCTCCGCAGATGTAACCGTTCCCAGCGTAGCCTGGTTTACATTCGCAGCGATACATGATGTCAGAGAAGATGCCCAGATAGATGCAGTTGGCTTTCTTATTGCAGTTGTGGCTGCCGTCCTCACATGGGTTTCTGGGGGTGCAGACCTAAGAGAAGATTTGGGTGTGATCAAGGAATTGGCAACTCCTCCTGATGAGACTGATGTCTGTTATACACCAGATGATTGGTCTTACCTGTTTATTGGCAAGGGCCTGCTCCGTTCCCCTTCCGAATGGCTGCTGTCCAGAATAGCGTGCTGGGCAGGGCAGGCAGTTGTATCCCGGATCGGTGTTCTCACACTGATGAACTCCATTGAGCACAAAACAAGCATCTGGAACGTCTTTGCACTGCAGATATGACAAATGATTAAGAACATCCAATGACAGCAACATCTCCTTTGAGAAGTCTTGTGTGATAGTCTTACCTCATCAATGTCTTGGCAGTTGATTCCATCTCCTCTGTATCCTACTGGACAGTCTCCACATTTCCAGGAGCCATCGGGGAAACTGGTGCATTTAGTGCCAGCGAAGCACGGGTTGGACAGACATCCATCTGGTGATGAGAGATGAAATGGTATCATTGTGATTTCATATTAAAGTTGAGCAACTTAACCTGTCTGAATGAAGTATTTCAACGCTTACCAATTGGACATGCTTGGGAATTGCACAAACGGCTTCCTTTGGAGTCTCCCACACAGTCTTTTCCATCATATTTAGGAGCAGGGTTGTTACAGAGACGATATCTGCGCTGCAGTCCACCACCGCATGTGACAGAACAAGAGTCCCACAGTGACCAGGGTCCCCAACCTCCATTCACTGCCACACAGAGAGGGCACAACGGGCGTATTGTCTTTTGCCATTTGGGGTTATAGGATGCAAGTAGTTGCCAAAAGAGCACGCATGCTTACCTGGGCATGAAGGCATCTGGCATGTCTCAGTCTGACGTCCTTCTCCCTGGCAGTCTCTGCCACCCATCTGAGGTGTAGGAGAGTTACACAGGCGGATTCGTGTGATGACACCCTCTCCACATGTCACAGAACAGGAGGACCATGGAGACCAGTGGCTCCAACCACCATCCTGTTTGACTGCATATAAACCATCAGTTAGAGATTTGCAAGTGCATAAGAATGTGAAATGTACAGTAACATCTGTTTATTTGTTAACTCACAGCGTTTGTCACACTCTTGCGTGAAGCAGTCTCTCGTCTGAACTGACGTGCCGTCACAGTTGCTGTTGATTCGGTCGCAGGAACGCCCGCGCTGTTGGATGCCTCTGCCGCAGGTCACAGAGCAATGCGTCCATTCAGACCATGGTGACCAGCCGTCTTCTGCGTCATCATTTGCTAAGAAAATAAAATAAGAGAAAATCTTAAAATGATGGATACTAATGTGCTCTGAAATTCTTGATGTTGCTCTTGGTTGTGAACTAGCTGTATGACACACAGTGAAAATCAATATTGACGAAACATTTTGCTTTACTTACGTGTTCCACAGCGCGGGCAGCATTCACCATCTGGGACAGTGGCATTGGCACAGGGCATCAGAGGGCAAGAGATCTCACGACACACCGTGGCCGAGTTCTGAGAAATATAATCATTAAAATAACTTTAACTGAAGAGCCCGACAGCTGAAGTCCAGAAGATCAAGCTACACAATGAAAAATAAATGCCTTTCTGTTTGACAATAAAATGACCTCTGACTTGGGCAGGAAATCCTGTGGTGATGTAAATTCTGACCAGTATAGCATGGGAATATATCTGTCTGGACTAATAAAGTGTTTCATTGTGGTCAACGTTAGGGTGGAGAATTAAAAAATGAGTCAGCGACCACACAAACACACAGAATGAATCTCTGGCTGATTTATATTTAGTGTGTGTGCTGAGAAAGAAAGTGTTTTGGTGTTGGTTTAAAGTCATCTTGATTATACTGGTTCACTAGTTAGGCCAGAATCAGTTAACATAACCAGTTGGCGTTCATGTCACCGTACCTGACACGTGCAGTGTGTGCAGCTGTCCATCGTCCACTCATCTTTATCTCTGTAAACAATGCCGTTGTGCAGACAAACTCCACTGTGGATTTTAATTTGGGTCTTGATTAAGTTGTTATCTGCTGTCTGGAATGACACAGAGAGAGACAAATATGATGAGACATCCACACAGCTGTCAGACAGACGGACTGCAAACACACACAGCTGTCTTTATGCTCACCACTTGGCGGAGCTCATTGGATAACTGCTTCACCACCACACCAAGTCCCTTGAGCTCCTTGTACATGCCGGCCAGATCATCACAGGAAAAACCACAGATGTCCTGTAAATCTGAAAAGCGAAACGATCCTGATTTTAACTTTACAAGTCTATGACCAAACCAAAGACACATCTGAAGGAGATGAAGATGAGCTCACCTTTAGATTTGTGTCCAGTGTAGTCTGTGCGGATGGCTGGACTGGATCCGTTTACTGAATTCTCTAAGGTTATGACATCTGTGATGAAGGTCGCTGTATTGACATACACAAACACATTCAATGGTTTAGGTCTCTCTGAAAGACAAATCAGTCAAAGGATTGAACATACTTGACTCCATTTGATTCTAAATGCAGGTTTTAAGGTTGTATGTAGATTGTAATCTTGCATGAATTTCTTTACAAAACTATATTTCTGCAGAAGATGGATCAAGAAAAGTTCAAACTGAAGTTGGCTCAGAAAATGAGAAGCAGTAATGTGGAAAACATTTAAGATCTATGACTTTACTCTTACTCTCTAGCAAACAATAAAGAAAGAGCAACTTTTGTTCAAGTTTTGACTAATTTAAGATTAAATGTCAAAGTGTTAATAAAGTATAAATACTCACAGCTCTCACAGCCTTTATTCCGTAAAATCGCATCCAGGGTCGTGCCAAAAACAAATCTCACATTCTGGAGAACTCCCTGGAATGATGAAAAAACGGTTTCCAAAACTGAACACAATTTTCCAACATCTACTATTACACGCGAGGCGCAGTCGAAGAATTTAAATCAAAACCACTCGTGCGCAATCGGTGCGTCTTTACGCGTTGCCAAACTCAACTCAACCTTCTGATGGAGACACATTACGACTAAATAAAGCGCTAATCTCCAACACTACGACAGATACGATCCAAAATCAAGATTCTCACCATGAATCGATCCGATTTGCCCGCTCCTTTGCCGATCCTCAGGTTGGAGATGTCCGCGACCTCCTGGGTCAGAATCTGCTGGATGGGAACGTCCAGCTCTTGCGTGTTGATCTCCTCGCAGCCCACGTGAACCTGAGCTCGATCCTCCTGAACAAAGACCGTGATGTTCTTCCAGTGCCCGTTCGCCACATCCACGTCTTCGATGGACACGACGTGTTGTCCGCCCGCGCTCCAGTACACCAGATCCACCGTGTTGGCTTTTCCGTTGGAGATGATCTCAAACAGAGAGCCAGATCCGTCTCTTTTCTCCACGGAGATGAGGGATCCCCGGGTGCGTTTGGCTTGTTTGAGGTTGGCGCTGAAGATGAAGCCGCGCTCCGTCTGGATGGAGAACAGCAGGTCCCTGAAGGAGAGCTCGGACACTGAGGGAATCAGGTTCGGGTTCAGGATCTTAAACGCGGGGCTGTTGGCGTCGGGTCCCTTTACTAAACTCACCCCGTGATGCTTCTTATTGACGTTGGTGAGCTCGAACAGATCATAAACCGTGTTATCATCCAACATTTCTGCGGATTTAAAGAAGAAACAAACGAAATGTGAGTGCTGAGAAATATAACAAAGTACAGATCTGAAGAGCATCACCGAGAAAAGATGTCAATGTGTTATAATGAAACAAAAATGTTTTCTTTTCCTTACCTGCCTGTCTGCTGCAGTCAGAACTCCACAACACAAGATATAAAAGCAGGATTCTTAAAGACATCATTTACCCTATAACACACATACACACATGGATTTTAAAACCCTTGCCTGGTTTTCTACATGTCTGTATCTATATACTGTCCGGAAAGATGCTTTGCAACAGTACAAAATTAAACGAATTAAGTGCAATAGAAAATAAACACACATAGAATTCATTTTCAATTTTAAAAATCACATAATGATGTTGAAACGCAAAAACACTTACCTGAAAGACTTTAAAATAATAAAAGAACACTTTTCCTGTGTATCTGCTTTCTTCTGTATGTGCGTTCATGAGAGTTCAACTCTATTTAAGAGCTTTCAGACATTCTTCAGCTGCGCTCTCGACCAATCAGCGCTCAGCATGACTCTCATATCCAACATCAGAAAAAACACACATTCCACAGCAAACTTTCCATCAGCCTTCACACACACACACACACACACACACACGACACACACACACAGACAGACAGACAGACACACACACACACACACACACACACACACACACACACACACACACACACACACCGACACACACACACACACACACACACCGACACACACACCGACACACACAGACACACAGACCGATACACACACAGACACACACACACACAGACAGACACACAGACAATGACACACACACACACACACAGACACACACACACACAGACAGACACACAGACAATGACACACACACACACAGACACACACACACACTTTTGTTTCATGTGTCTCGTGTGTGTCTCAGATATTTCTCATGAGAAATAGAGTCAGAAATCTCACAAATGTCATTTCAGAAGAGATCTCAACAATGACACAAAATGAACTCAGATTTATCAAGTCTGACATCAAAAGTCAATATTATTAAAGATTTCAATATGAACTCAATTATCAAATTTACCCAAATCCAAATTATTTTACAATCGACAATCTACATTCATTTACACCTCTTTATCCTTCATGGAGTTGAATAAATGACTCATTATTTCTAAACAATTTTAAAAGAAATTAAACTGAGAACTCATTAAATCTTCTGAATTATGAAAGACAAACATCTGAATAATAACATTCATCTCGGCTTCTTTAGGCACCAAAATCAATAATGTAATTAAACATCTGTGTTTGTTCATTCACAGTTACACATTTTAATTTTAAGTAGTGAAGAGAGTAGTGTAATATATTAGATTATTATCTGCCTAATGAAACGTCAGTATTTGCATGAATCCAGCAGGATGTTGTTTTGAACAGATTCTTGTCTGATCTTATTAGGTTTGGTTTATTTATCACAGAAATTCCAATAGCATTTGAAACGAGCTTTTGACACGCTCAGATGTTTTGGACACGGTGTGTTTATAAATACGATCCCTTAATCTCAGTTAATAGAAAGCAACGCATTAATAACACAGACTAAATGGAGCATAACGTCTAGTTTGAAAGATGATTTTGTGGCTTTAATAGTTTCTCATGTGTGTTTACTTGTGTGCGAACACACCGGAAACTATTGGCATGTTATAGTGATGTGATCATCGCTTATAAAACTTGTAGGCACGCTGACGGATGAAGGCGGATCTAACGGAACCAGTCAATGTTTCCATCCTCTCCTGATATACTGGGACGTCACTGGAAAACCTCTGTTTAATATCACTTCACCTTTAAAACAAACAAACCACAGTGTTAATGTGTTCAGACATTCCTAATATTATGATGTATTCAGCAATTCTAAGAAACGCTTGGACTTGGATACAAAATATCAAAGCAAGTTGATATCAAAAGAGATCTTCAAAAGCACCTAAACCAAGTCAAGACTAAGAACAAACTTCACTTCTTAAATTCATCTAAAATAACCCTAAAACACTAAAAACTGATCATTCTGGTGATTCATTGAGGTGATTTTTCTTTCCTTTCTATGATCAAACAAATACAAACAAATGAACTAAAATGTGATGACAAAGACATGCAACAATAAAATATATGGAAACCATTCAATTATTGCTGTTTTTTCAATATAATGTACAATAAAAAATCTGACTGAAGATAATTATCATTATCATTTTTCAATTATCATAGTGCTAATCATTTTCATGGGCTGAATATTAAACTGTAACATTATAATGGGAAAGATTATTAAATGAATCCCTGTGTGAACTTCATACGACCACTAAAAATCACCAGTGAAATATTGTTTGCCGTGTTCCTCACAGGTACTGATGTTAAATCTAACAGTGACACAAATAGGTCAGATGAAATGAACTCAAAGACATGTTTGTTCAGGTGATTCTTGTGAAAGAAACTCATAAAGACCTCCAAATACTGTCAACCGTTCATCAGGTTTATGAGAAAACACGAGTGACGTTGATATCTGGGATATTACAGTGCTGCTGGGTGGTTGCTATGGTTACAGAACGTTGCTATGTGGTTGTTAAGGTATTTAACATCACGCGCCGCCGCTTCCGGGTCCAAGATCTATATATTAGAAGTCAAAGGCAAACAACAAATAATGTTAATCTGATTCTTTCAGAATATTGCTGATCATTTATTTGTGATTTCAATCCATCACTGAACATCTCCAGCTCTCTGAATGCCACTTAACAATCAGACATTGATGCTTCTCTTCATAGTTTACCTGCGTGATCAGCATCTCATCTGTCAACCTGGATTTACAGATCTGCGTCACTAAAGAACACGATAAATAAAATCTTTCAATACTCTTGTCACGCCTCTCATATGAGGACGATGATCGATTGGTTTCCCTCAGGCCTGAAACTTTCTAATAAACGATGAGTAAGATCTGAGGATTCGGGCGATCTGTTTGGATCGCATCCCGTTTCTGCCGCGGGCATCGTGTTCATGCTCTGACAAAGACACGAATTCAGATTCCAGAGAAAACTTCTCCTTCAGCGTTTTTATTACAGACCTTCAATCTGTTTTTAATGTAAATGTCACACTGATGAATAAAGGTAGATATGTGAGCTGATACAATTTCTTTGGATTCTGGAAAATATTCCTAAACTAAATAATGGAAGTGTTTCGATTCCTCTAACAGACACTGACCTCAATCTAAACACTTTATATCTTATGCAACTGCTCTTGTTTGTCCAGAAAACCACAGAATATTTTAATAATTCATTAAAAATGAATCACTTTGAAATTTGATTATAGAGATAAATGTTTTTTATGGTAGTTGTCATAAGTGTATATTATCATTATTTGTTCTGATAGAGCGTTTGGACTCAGAAACATCACATCTATAGGAACTTCACCTTTAGCTTCATGAAAGAGATGCTGCAGGTGCTGATGTGGGAGGCTTTGACTCCTCAAGAGAACATTTGTGGGAGTCTTCTGTCTGTCTTTACAGGTTAAACAAGAGAGAAAGCACATGGTTGACCTTAAAAACTTCAGGAAGTGTTCATACTACATGTCTAGCGTCCAGTAAGAACACCAACGCAAGGGAATCACTGAGTGATAAAGAATAAAGATCAGCTCATCTGTCTAATGAAGATGAATGTAAGACAGAATCTTAATGGATCTGATCATTTGTGCCTGATAATGTCATTTACACATACACTTTGTCAAAGCTCAGTCCATCTTCACACATCTGAAGATTTTTACATGCAAATGATCTGAGAGCGTCTCATGATTCTGGAACTACTGAATAATAAAATCTCTCCAGTTAAAACAGTTCCTGAAAGATCTCAAATTGCATTTCCATCTATGGTCAGTGACTGGAGGAATGACTGAATGTCATTCAACAGGAAACATCTGTGAGACTTACATCACCGACATTTCTGACATCAAGCTGTTTGACAAATTATGCTGCTGGTTAAAATACTCTATTATATAAAAACAGAGAAATGAATAAAAGCACATCGCTGATGTTCTTACAGTCTCTCAAGAATCCATCAGACGTCACATCACGGCAGGGACTGAAAGATCCTTACGGCTCTCATCTGTAGTTATTCAGACTCTTTATGATGGATGTGGATGAAAAGCTTTAAGACTTGTGATGGTCTTTCTTCAAACTTCAACAAAGAAAAAGAAAACAAATACACAACAACATCAGCTTCAGATGAAATTCAATGTTTGACATCATGCTGAACAAAAGCATCTCCTACAGCAGATTATAGACTATCATAAAGACGTCAATCACATGTGATCCACCAGAAAGACTGTGAACAACGTAAACGCTGTAAACTCACTTGATTTATGAGATCTATGAATGAGAATGGCTTCTTATAATCCTTATATTTGCCGACTTTAACTTTGCAACATGATTTTCCCATTTATTGGGTTTCAGAGTCTGATGTTAAAAGCCCTAAAAACATTTAATCTTAAAAATGTTTGAAAAATCTTTTCATCAGTTTTGAGTCTATATTGACATTAATACTTATGCGTTTGGCAGATGCTTTTATTCAAAGTGACTTTTTACCAGTATGTGTGATTCCTGGGATTGAACCCATGACCTTTAACTTTAGAACGCATCAACCAATCACAATCAAGTATTTGACACAGAGGTGAGACACAGGAGCACAGGTTCAGTGGTTCGAATGATCTCACCGTCAGTCGACCCGTCTGTTCTTGTGCGAACGCTTCAGGGGAAATTCTCACTCAGATTTTATTTGGAAAGTTGCTAATGTGATAATTTCTCCTCAAACTCTGAACTCGTCCCACACAGAATAAACAGAAGCAGCGCTTGATGGAAAGAAGAAAAAAAGAAATATAGTAAACACTTACCTCAGTGACAGACGCTCTCATCATAAAGATATGATTAACAATAACCTACAACAACAAAATCATATTTCAGTAATGCCAGAAATCCAACGATCTGTGAAATAAATATGTCTACAGCATCTGAATATCTAAACACACACATGTACATTAGGTTCATCTTTATAGTAATTGCTTATCAACTATTAACTAATATATTTTTGTTGAAAGTATGTTATAGTTTATTTTGTAGGACTGTAAACCTGTATGTAGTTTCTTTCTTCTGCAGAACACAAATGTTGATAATGAAACAACTATGTTGTATCTTCTTTTGTGTTACACTGAAGAAAGATTCATATACGGGTTTATAATGACCATGAGCGTGAATAACTGATGACAGTATGTTTCTTTTGAAGTCAACTGTCTCTTTAAATCATTAAAGAAGTGCTGATGAATGACCTCATGAATACATGTATGTGACATCAGGTAAAGTTGTAAAGTAATAAACCCAAAGGTTTCTGATTAACGTCACGTGTTTCAGAACGGCACAGAAATACATGATGCATCACCGCATGAGTTTATACATTCATTTATACGGTCAAATGCCTTTACACAGTGTCCACATTCATTCTGTTTTACTGTTTCTAATAAAGAATTAAATATTGTGACTGAAATATTTACTGATACAGAATTGTATGCACAAGAACAAAAGCTAAATGAATAAATGTTCATGTAAATTATTATCTTTAACTGTTGATCAGTTGCCATATTGTGCATAACTGTTATAAAAGAAATAATCAAACAAAAGTACATACATTAAGATTTTTTTGCATAATATTCAATCAAACTCTATTCGGTCTGTGTTCCACATGAACATTTTGTCTGGATGGGAAAAGACATCAATTTTCTTTTATTGTTTGTCTGTTGACCTGAACGATTAAATAAAATTCACGACTCAAGCGTCCTGTTAAAAATAAAGGATCATTGGAAACATAGAAACTCTGTCCAACATACACCAGGTTTACTGGAACACGTATGGAATGTTCCATTTTTAACTCTTTCTTGACAAACCCTGACGAGAAACGTATCGAATGTTATTCTTCATGCTTTAGGGTAACCTCCTCCATCTGGTTCGATTGATGCAGGTGTATTTTTAACTCGGTGTGTTTCAGTTACACTGAGCTGTACGTGCGTGTCGAGCCTGAGGGATTCAGAGATCAGACGCTCGCCGTTGACTCTCGTTTACCGGATGAACCGTTAGGAATGTCCTCAAACGCACAGCACGTCACGCTACGTCATTTTCCAAAACCCGAACAGTGTGTGCATCTGTTTGACAGACGCTGCAGAAATCCAACTCAAAGCAGCCTGCTGAAAACTGTGTGTCTGTCTGTGAGAAAATAAAAGAAATTCTGTAGAGATGCATCACATCTGAACATGTTGTGAAATGCCAAAAATATCCCAAAGCTGATTCAAATGTATTCTAGATAAATCTATCAAGAATAATAAGAGTCAGTGTCGGGTGACGTGAGCTAAATGAATGTTCTGGGTTCATGTACAGACGAGCGCTGCTGGGAACGCTGGAGTTACAACGTAAGTTGACATGACAGATGAACATTTTGATATGCTGTGACAGTATATTTGCATTTAGCAGCGAGAGACGTTCATGAGATGTTCACGGGCCCGAGGAATAAAAGTAGAGAAACAGACGTGCAGTCGGTTGTGATTTTAGGTTTTCCGGAAGGCTTTTCCAATGGGAGATATAATATACGAGATGGCGACCTCCTGCTGAGGTTTAGATGAACATGACAGACCTGTGAGCCGTTTTAATGTAAGACTGAAGCAGAAGTGAATGTTTCTACACTGAAAACACTGATAAACTGCAGATAAATGAAATACATGTAAATATCACACCAAAGACAATCACAGATTCTTGAATCAGTATTGTGGTTAACAGGAAAGATGATAAAAATACATCTTTTGCAATTCCCTCTGGGTATAAAGTAAGAACATCTCAAGTTTGACTTAAGGAAAGAAACTTGCTCACCCTGAAGAAGCAGAGATCCTTTCATCATCACTGCTCTTGATGATGATCCTGACCTTTGACCTTTTAGAGAAAAGGTCACATTCACAGCTCAGTAAATAAATAAGACACATGTCAGTTAACAAATAAAACATTTATTTCTAGTATATTAAAAATATGCTTATGCAATGTTGTGTTAGGGATCAATATCACATGTAAAACATCTCACTAGACATCTGCAAGATGTCACATTGTGATTATGTCAGAATGAGATTATCACAGCAGGAGCTCATACACACATGATGAAGAACGTTCAACTGCTGTAACATTCATCACAGAACAGTCTGAACTTATTCTCTAAACTTCTATTCATAATTCAATGCTTCAGTTGACCATATAGAATATATATATATATATCACATATATATACTATTTCCTGAGAGAGAGAGAGAGATATAGAGAGAGAGAGAGAGAGAGAGAGAGAGAGAGAGAGAGAGAGAGAGATATAGATATATATAGAGAGAGAGAGAGACAGAGAGAGACAGAGGGAGAGAGAGAGAGAGAGAGAGAGAGAGAGAGAGAGAGAGAGAGAGAGAGAGAGAGAGAGAGAGAGACAGAGAGAGAGAGAGAGAGACAGAGAGAGAGAGAGAGAGAGAGAGAGAGAGAGAGACAGAGAGAGAGAGAGAGAGAGAGAGAGAGAGAGAGAGAGAGAGAGAGAGAGAGAGAGAGAGAGAGAGAGAGAGAGAGAGAGAGAGAGAATACTGAGATCAGACAACAGACAAACGTGTAAAAATGTGTAAGTGTTGCTGTTTTGTTTGAGTGAATAAACATGAAATGTGATCTGAAGTGTGTCGTGTGTATTTACTGTGTCTGGAGACACATGTGGAAAAGTTTTCTGTGTGCAGAAATACTCAAAGCAGATGTGAGACATGAAAACCTTCAGATTACACCGGACTCATCTGAGAGATGCTGTCACTGATCCTGAATCAGTCTTCACACAGACCTGAGAAGAAGAAATATCAAATCTGAGCTAACAGAGGACTGAACAGACAGAATAAATATCTGCTCTGTGTTCTGGTGAAAGACAGATGAAGTCTATACAAGAAACTATAAGAAGGCTAAAGTTTGTGTCATTCCTCGAGGATAATCTTCATTTATACTGAAGAAAGCCACATTATCAAATTGAAATTCAATTCCAGGTTGACTAAAGGGCAGAAAGCTGAATAATGATCTGATCTTTCTGAGAATTCAACTCACATGTAGAATCTGGTGTAGCGGGAGCTTTAACATCTGTCATCAACACGTGTTACATACATTATCCACATCATCTCAACAGTCCTCTCGGCTTCAGGGGCATCGCTGGACGCGGTCGACCGACCCCCTGCGCTGCACATAATGACAATCACACATGATCATTCACCGGAGAACAGATCTGACCCCTGCCATCATGCCAAACATTAGTGCCTCTTTTTCTAGATTTCCGTCTGCTCGATCACTTACTGACGATGGTGTTGGAGAGATCCGCCGATACGCATTTCATTCTTCCAGCCAGAGATGTGCAAAACAATCTGTTTGCAAAATGGAGCAGTCTGCTTGATGTGTTTTCAGTCAAAGACATCCGTCTGCATGTGGACAGTCATGTGTTGGACACCATATGACATCTTTAGTGTAGTTGACGTGAGATCCAGAGATGTTCTGTGGTGGAAACTCTGCTGCATATCTGGATGTTGAGTAAACAAGTGACCGGGCTGCAAAACTCCCGCTGGTCTTTTTATTAATAAAGTTGATATGACAGACCCAAAAGTCTGACAAAAAACAGTCTGTTTATATTTCAGGTCTTGGCTTTGTTTACCTGGGAAAAGATTTTACAAAACATGGACACGGTAAATATCTCAAAGTAAAAATAATACCTTTTTGAACGTTGCAGGGAAACACACACACATATCAACAGAACGTCACGTTTTGGACGGCTGCTTCAGTCTTTAATGATGTTTTTGTGTTCGCCGCACATCTTTCAGGTCTGTCGTCCCGTTTGGCTCCGTTTGGCCTTTTCCATCCGAACTTCATCAGGAACGGCTGGATAAAAGGAAATGACATTTGGGTTTGTTCATTGTTTAGCTGTGCGGCTCTCCGACAAAATCACAAATGTTTCTCAATGGAAATGTTGAGAGTAAGAATAATATTTCTTCCGACATATTTAAGGAAACGTGACCGTTAAAGAGAATAACTATCTGCACAGTGTTCGTTTGTTTTAGATGATTTAAGTCAGAACATAATTCAATGAGTTACAACTGTGTTATTTCATGATTCTGATGAGTTTAATACGATTCTAAAATGTGGAAAAACATCTAAACAACAGTGAGTAAATATTTCTGTAGATGGGTAAACACATGAACAATAAAAGAAAAACACACACACACAAAAATAAAAGCAATATACTGCAATACAGTTGAATGAATATTCTTATGTTAATTTATGTTATTTGTTAAAAACTCTATTCTCACATACATGTTAGCTTATGTTATTCCTCAGGTGATGATGAAACAAAAATGGGGTTAAAGACTATAAACAAGGTCATTTGTGTTTGTTTGTCCTGATATTGCCATGGTTTTTATGGCCTACTACACGTGGGTTCTTCAAATCACTAAGCAACAAACATAAACTCAGTCACGGATGTGCTAATCGCACAACTTTACACCCCAGAAACAAGCGTTTACTGTGCAGTTACACAACACACCGATTCCTAGAACGTCAGACTGAAAAACAAAGAAAATATGTTTAGATGAAAGTCTTAAATCTGTCAGAACAGCAGCCTAAGATAACATTAGATTTATTCCATAATATAAAGCGTTCCATCGCGGTCAATAAAAGTGTTGTATTGCAGTCATAAAAGATCTTCATGTGTTTCTGTGGAAGCACAGATTAATATCTCAATTATTTCTCTATAGACATCAATGCCATTAAATGATACAGAATGGGTTTTAAACTGGAACACATTCACAAAGTCATAAACGTAAATCAAAGGAGTAAATCTTGATTCTGTGACGACTGTGACTAACACTGCACAGAAAGGGTTAAGATAGTTTCCTCATGCTGTAGTGGACCACACAGATTCAGGTCTGATATCAGCTCACGTTCATCTGTTTCCAGTGCCCACACTTATGACAGCAGAACGTAAACACATCCCATAATATAAATTCAGAGACATATTCTCTGTACGTTTCATTCGGCATGAGCCGGTGTGAGTCTTTCAACAGAAAATTCACAACTAGAAATATAAACAGAGAAATCTGACCGCTGGATGATTCACAGGACTGCATTTACTACAGGAACAAGAACAAGAGAGAAATAATCCAGAAGAGTAACAGAACAGATCTAATAAAGATTCAAGAAGAGATAGAGATCTTGTGTCAGAAATAAAACTGAAGTAAAGATATTCTCTTATTTTGAGTTGGTGACAATTAAAAGTTCCAGATTTTCCTCTTGTTCTTGTTATGTATCTCATGGCTGTTCAATCTGTCTCTCATCACAGCGTCTCCATATAAGGAATCATCAGATGAACTTTAGGTATTTACAAACACAACACTAATCATTAATATCACATATATAATCCAGGATTTAATCAATGTTTTATGTTTTCACTCTTCAGAACTCAACAGATGATGTTAACAAATCCTTATTGATGTATAAAGAAGTTTCACACGTTTGGTCCAAACTAAAGTATGAATATTTCATAAGTTAAATAATTATTCTAGAATATCAGATCATGTCTGAAATCTTTTTGGATAATTATATTAATTAATGTCTGATCTGAAAAACACAGGTTGAATGTATAATCCTCTGTGATATTCTGGTCTGTGGATTAATCAATGTGACTTGATGAGATTTATTTGCCAGTAAAATCATTTTAGAATCATTCATTCATACATCTATAATCTGATTTGACATCAGCCTTTAAAATACTTCACATCTAAACTAAGCTTGATATCTCATTTGGGTTGCATAAACAATCATTAAAACTCCCACAAGCGAGCAGATCTCATGCTTTGGGACAAATATCTGGCAGAGCCGCTGGACCCGGATCTCTGCAACTGTTCTGCCAAGAAATGATCTCTTAAATCTGTGCTTTAGTGTCAAAGGATTCAGGGATTTAATCAATGTTTTATGTCTTCACTCTCCAGAACTCAACAGGTGATGTTAACAAATCCTTATTGATGTATAAAGAAGTTTCACACGTTTGTGACGTTTGACACGTTCAAACTAAAGTATGAATAAAGTAAAACAAGTATTTGTCACTGCCTCTGAATTCCTTTAAACACTTTCAGTTACCAGGAATCACTTGTTACCAGGAATCACGTGTTTGATGCTCAGTGTTGTAAATATTAAATGATGTTTAAGTGCTGATGTTTGTCAGAGTTTCACACACACACACACACACACACACACACATGCACGCACACAGACACACACACATGCACGCACACACACTCACACACGCACACACACACATGCACACACACACACATGCACACACACAGACACACACACATGTGCACACACACACACACACATGCACGCACACAGACACACACACATGCACGCACACAGACACACACACATGCACGCACACAGACACACACACATGTGCACACACACACACACACACACACACACACACACACATGCACGCACACAGACACACACACATGCACACACACAGACACTCACACACGCACACACACACACACACACACACAGACACACACACATGTGCACACACACAGACACACACACACACAGACACACACGCACACATGCGCACACACACACAGACACACACAAACGCACACAGACACACACACACGTGTGTAGAGAAAATGTCATGACGGTCAGATCTCATCCAGTCCTCTGATAAGCAAAGTCTTGTGCAATAACAACACATCCGTTACCATGGAAACAACACAACAAACACAACACAACAGTTCAGCCCGTCTCCTTTAAATCTCCTTCACCCATATTTGTACTGTAACCATCTGAGACTCTCAACTCAAACTCTCCTTTATCTTTTCAAATAAAAGACTTACTAAACATGCAACAACTCTCAGAAGTCAAAACTTCAAACAATCTAAAAGCAGCTTTTATTAAAACTGAAAAACCACCCTCACGAAAATGAACCACGCTTTAACTATAGTAACCACAGTATTTTCTTTTTATTTGTAGTAAAACCACAGTAACCACACATTTACTAGTGGTCTCAGTACAGTAACCGTACTGTCATTTAACAATGGTAAAACCATGGTAATACAAATAGTAAACAATCTGCTAAAAACATTGGTACTTGACTTTTACTATAGTAAAATCATGGTGAATTTACTGGAAGTGACAGCACTGATAAGATGTTTGGAAACAGATCTGTTTATGGGAGTGAAAATGACTCACACGTTCAACAGCTGCTGCCGTTCATTTCTCATCATCTCCTACAGAGAAATTCATTCACTTCCTGATCTTCCTTTTATAGACAGACCCGAGCGAGCGGAACCTCCCGTATCTCCTCTGCTTCTCATATGTTAAACACAATACAGCACCAAACCAGCAGGTTTTTATACACAAACAAAACTTTGGATTACAATAAAGTCCCGTCTGTTGAGAATATCTGTATCAGAATTGGCCTCCGTTCATGAAAACATGTCAAAAACACAGAAAACCTGCACTTGAAAATGATAATTAAATCTTTCTAAAGACAGACCACACAGATCGAGCGGTGCTGGAAACTAAACAGCAGATACACACTGAAGATCCTCTCAAATAAGACACTTCAAGTTGTGTGTTTGTTGTCCATGAATCTTCCAGTTTCTTCCTTCATGAGCTCCAGCAAAACTCAAAACACACGTGTCATTTTACACTGTGTCACATTTAGGTCATTAGTTAAAGGGTTAACCCTAACCTTAACAAAAGAACAGAATTAACCAGTAAACACACACAGGGAAACAAAAAGTCTTTCTGTTTCTGTTGTTTTAGTGGTAATACACCTGCATCACTTTTACAACAATCTAGAGAATTTATTAACGCTTAATATATAACAAATACAATATACTGAATACACAAATGCATTTTGCATAAAGCAAACCACACAAGGTCTGTCAACAGCATATTATTATGATTAAAATAC
The DNA here is from genome assembly GCA_019155185.1 of Beaufortia kweichowensis. Taxonomy (NCBI): domain Eukaryota; kingdom Metazoa; phylum Chordata; class Actinopteri; order Cypriniformes; family Gastromyzontidae; genus Beaufortia; species Beaufortia kweichowensis. The sequence goes on along the minus strand of CM032805.1, from coordinate 17,316,853 downwards.
AGCACTGACAAGCTGGAAATCAGGAGTCGCCTGTAACAAATGACAGACATCAATGTAAAATATGAAATGGTGTAAAATATACATATATAAATATATTAACAAACCACACCATCACAATATTAGGTTATGATCATGTGGTTGCTAAAGCGTTGTGAGTGTGTTTCAGATGCATGTTCCCTTACATACAGCAGTTCTCATAATCATAATCAGCTCATTAAAGTTATGAATCTGGTAAACATTAATGTTAAAGTTTTGCATTGTGGGAATTTTTAGGGCAGGAATGCTTCATTTCACTGAATGAATGAGATGGTTGATTTCCTGATGGCTGTCCTGACTGGAGCTGATTGAGACGCACCCACAGAATGAGTTCAGATTTTATCTTCTGAACGGACAGACTTTCCCACAGCTGGAGTCAGAACAGAATCCAACAAACGGTTCTCCTGTGGGCTTTAAACACTGTGATTGGCTTTTAATCTTGGGTTGAGCTCAATGAGATCATGTGTCCTGCTCTTAAGAATACAGTGAATCTGAACACAAAGTTCAAAGACATTTGCATCTTATCTATCTACTGTAGTAGTGTGCTCCTAAAACTAAATCAAGTAAACAAATATTTACATTAAGAATGGAGAGTGAAAGTTAAACCTGTTAAACTGTAGAATTTAATTTATATATTGTTCATCTGAATATGTCTTTAGTCCAAAGATTAGCACACTACAGATCACCTTCAGATCATTACTTTAATAAATGACCACAGAATAAATAACCATTAGATCATTAAAATCAGTATTATTGAACACAATAAATTGCTTTGGTTTTAATCATTAATACCTGAATGAATTCTCTACAAAAGAAACAATATAAACGTTATAATCACAAACACTGTGAAATGCTTTAAATGTTTCACAGATCAGAAGTTCATGCAGAGAATATTTGTATTCTGTAACACATGAAACGGCTGTCGGCGATCAGATGATGGTTTACAGGACAGATCTGAAGAAATAACAAGAAGTGTGTTGATGACACATGTTTGATTCTTTCAGCTCTCTTGAGGACACGGTTTGTGTGGTAAAGCATCACAGTTTCACTATCTAAAGGAAACACTTGTTTATTTGATCATGTGGACTTCGCAAATGACGGCTGTAATGAAAGTGGACACGTTTACATAACATTTCTCTGAGAGCGGATCGACTCAACACTCAACGCTGGATAAAATAAGGCCATTACAGACGCACACAATGATGAAGAAAACACACGTGAGGCTGGAGATTTTTAGAATAGTTGTTCTGTTGGCATCATGGGGACGCAGGTAGATCTGAAAAGCCGTTCCTGTCATTCCCCGAGAGATCATAAAGAGACCTTTGTGCTGAATGCCTGCGAATGACACGTGAACACAAAGCTGCTTTTGCTGTTCCATCCCATTATTTTCAGTGAAGCTTAACTGTGAATCCAGAATTGAAACAAGATTTGGGTTTAATTTACCCAAGGTCACATCATCAGCATATTTAAATAATCTAACATTTATTTTTGTGGCGTTTGTTAATAGGTCAATGAACATACAGGTCAGATGATAATGAAAACATGACCCATGTAGTATGTTCAGAACGATCACACCGATGTTTTTAGATCCTAAACTGAGTGTTAAAAACAGTGAAGGCGGTCATGGTGGCAGACATCTCATCACAGACGTCTGCTGAAAGATGATCTACGTCGTCTCAGCTTGACTCTCTGTGTTTCTCTGACTTCCTGTGCGGAGTGACGAGCTCATTCCTCGACACATCGCTTTACTTTATTCTGATCTCTGGGGCTTTCAGATGGTGAAGGTTTAAACACAAACTTCAACAATAGATAAAAGTGTGCGTACCCGAGTCTGTCTGTAGTCTGGTGATGTCCAGAGGAAATGTGCTATCTGAGCGTCTGGAGAGCCATTTCATCCGAAGCCAGTTCTCCATTCCTGCCCGAGTCACAGGAAAACACATCAGATAAACTTCACAGGCGTCTGTGTTTCTCATCTCACCGTACAAACAGACTTTTACGTGTCGGTCTGTGTTCATGGGAAAATAAAGAACTGTGAGCTGGATATACAAAATTATACACGCAGGAAACAAAAACAACATGAAATCAAAACAAACCTGATTCATCTCATCGATGAGTAAGTTGGTAGCACCTTTGATTCCCATATGGAGTATCTATCAATTGCCATTCAAAAGAAATATTAATAACAATAATAATAAAGTCAAAGTAATAAAGGTAAGTACCGTTTCCTTACCGAAAAATCCGATCAGAAATCCTGAAGAGAGCTGAAAATCATGTGTTGTTTTCAGGTCATAAGATATCTCACAGGTCAGCTCGGCCAAAACTGTGTCTACAGTAAACATGTCCGACAAATTACAATCTGTAAAACAGTAAACTGGATCCTCGGGTGAGTCGAAGACAGTCTACGGCTCAAGGGTCAAAGGTCATGGCTGTGCCACACTAAACTGAAACAGATCAGAGGTGATTTTCAGGGATTTACACAAACAAGAAGAATGAGATTTAAAACTCTTTACTACTCTAACATTTACATTTACTCATTTTTATTCTTTTCCACTAAACACTAATAGTAAATACTCATCTTTATCTTCAATCACATAACTAGAAATACACAAGCCTATGCGCTTATTTGTAAGCAATTCAAGTCATAATGGGCATTAGCACAAAGAGAAAGAAAGAAACATCTCACAGCTGCCTCAGATATCTCACAACAGAGGAAAACATGTACGTCTAAAATGCTTTATATTATTAATTACATTTTCCCACCAGATCAAAGTCAACACACATAAACAAATCTCTCTGTGTCTGTCCATGTTGAGTCCTGATCGAAGGCACATCAGCACTAATAAAATAAAAACCTTCCTGCAGATGTCCATGTTACGTAACATCACGTCTATCCTCATACTGAAGAACCTGATGAAGCGAAACACACCGGGATGAGTTTATCCTGCTCTTCTACACAGACTACCATGAGACGTTCAGAAGGACATTAACAGAGACGGAACACCAGCGAGTGATTATTCTTGCGTTTGTCACTGTGATGACATGATCCTCACATCAGCACGGTCCATTAAAATGAGATTAAACTCTCTGTACTGAATCAACAAGTGATGTATAACTGATGTAGAAGGTCTTCATCTGTTATTCAAACATATTATTAAAGATGTATTAATGTGTGTTGTGTTTGACTGTTGAACTGAACCTTAGTTTTGAGAAGAAGTTTAGTAACAAAACTGTATTGTATATTAGATTATAAAACAGATCACAGCTTCACTTAACCATTAACAACAGAAACATGAGCGGAAGGAAGACTTTTAGTGATTTTACTTCATGAAAGATCCATTAATACATATTTTTAGGCTTTAATATTTGTATTGTGTGGTGTTTTATAAAAGCAATAGGGCTTGTGATCTGCTGTACATCATGTCTAACAATAACACAAAACCTCCGGTACATTATCACTTACTTCACTGGGTCTGATTTGAGAAATCAAGTAGATTCACATTTAACACCCCAGTATAATAAAAACAGGTTAAAGTTTAACAGTCTTACAAAGAATTTTGGACCAAATAAAAATCTCTTTTGGCTTTTCACATCACTTACAATGATTCAGTCCTGCAGAAGGATAAACAGTGTAAATCAGTCTGAAAGAGATTTGAAGAACCACACATGTTTTTCTTGTAGATTAATGGTGAAAGGTTGTGTGTTCAAACACACACACTAATCAAAATATATACTGTAAGTCACTTTGGATTGTGTATTTGTTGCCTGAGATTGATTAAGAGTTCAGTGTTTTCCTGAGACTTTGATCAGTGTCCATCAGAATCTTTACAGCCATGCGTCCGGTCCATGCGTCTCCTTCACCAGCATGATCTGATCGATGACTTTACCATACTGAAGACATGAAGATGACGTTAGACTGACAGATATTATTATGAGGAATGAAGTTCAGGTAAAGCGTTACCTGGTCATCAGACACCTGCTCCAGGTGGAGGTGTGTGGAGTTGATCAGGTGCATCCGCGTGTAGCCGTAATCCGTGCTTCTGAAAGCGCTCCAGCTGCGAGGTTTGGGAATAAAGCCGTCGTGTTTTTCTCTACAGCCCTGAGAGAGACCGAACAATGCCGTCTTTATTCATGAATGTCATCAGGGCCTAATTACACACTGGTTATGAAATACACTTCATTAAAAACAAATGACATGGACGACTCGGGCTGATTCAAGAAGAAAAATCAGTCCGTAGCTCAGAATAGAAATCCTTCAATATCGTTTCAAATGCATTTTAAGAAACATTGAAGATGATCAAATATAAGATAGTTTTGACTTCACTACTATTATAAAATCTGACAAATAATATTAGTGAGAAAGTGACCCTAACCCTTCCATCGTTAGTGTTACAGCAGTATTGTCTCTTTAAGATTAGCATGTGACATTAGCACATCTTAAAATGAAACGTCTCTGTAGAAGTGATGAAACAGATTATACTCACAGCAGAACCGGTGATTATATGCACAGGTGCTTTAGGATTCACATACGGTTCATCAAAGCTTCCGTTAAACACCTGCAGTAAACACACACACACACACACGCGTGTTCAAATGTTTATCAGTGTTGTTTTGGCCGTGGAAACATGGAAGCGGGTCTTGTTCTGAACGCACTTCATTTCACGTTTGCTTATTCTTCCCATTTATTTAGGCAAATAAATGACCAACAAAAAATGCATTAAAATTAAGATACAAATTATACCAAACGAAATTCGTTCCAAAGAAAAGAAATCTACAAACAAAAACACATGAAGTGGTCAAAAAATTACGTCTGACCCACTTCCCTTCTTCCGGCGTCCTGTCGTTTGATTTACCACCCCTTATGACGTGTACAATTTTCTTAATTAGCAAATTGAACTAGACAAAACATAAACCAATAATATTTAGACATAAATAATATAAAAGAAAAATACACTTTCTTAAATGGCTACAACAACTATATATACAGTACGTGTTGTGATTGACATACAGACCTTGTAATCATACACAGGCCAGAGTCTTTCATACGTGTGCTCGTGTGCCCACAACTCCAAATCAACTCCTGCAAACACACAACACACATCAACTACAATGATCTATGATACTGATATCTCATTTATTAAGAACTTAAGGTTTGTTTACACCAACGACATTAACTATAAAGCGAAAGTTTTATAGAAACAAGAATAACGTCCACAACACCCTATAACAATAAAGATACAGAGGAACGATATGGTTGACATTCAGAACTAGTTTATACAGCTGATAAAGAAGCTGAATTTAAAGGGTTAAGACATTAAAATGTGCAATTACAGCGCAGTCATAAAGTTATTGACACTAATATTATTAAAGTTCTCTTTATAATGATCATTCTTTGTGTGAACGGCCTTAATTAAACCTCTGACGTCAATAAACTTGTGCAGTATCATCACTAACGCAATCCGTTCTGCAACACCTGACATCATAATAAAAGATAAAAAATTTTTTTTCCTTTACAGGTACTTATCTTGCGCTGCAAAACATTGTAAACTTAGTAAAGCACTTCTTCATACTATTGTTGTGTCGCTTCATTGTCTCCTAATATCCGTAAGTCGCTTTGGATAAAAGCGTCAGCTAAATGACTAAATGTAAATGTCATCACTGTTACAACCAATGAAACTCTTTACCATATTGATAGAATAAATCCTCCAGTCCAGGAGCGATGGGCATCGTATCATTGCGTCCACCACGAACCTAAAACAGGAAGAAAGGTCACAATGATGATTTAGTTCAAGGCATCTTCCGTGTAGACGTGATGCAGATACATACGTAGCTTTGGAAGCGTGTACAGTCGTCCCCATCATCATTGGAGCAGTACATGGGTCTGTGTGCCATAGTGATGATCCACGGACGCTTGGCTCTCTGCTCAGGACTGTTCGCTTCCTGAATGAGCCAAACACACCATCAGTTTAAGGGAATGTTGACCACAATATAAAAACATTTCTATCAAACCGCATCCACGGTAAAAATCAAAGTATAAACAACTGAAACTTCTGCGGTTTCCTGTGATGTAATGAAGATTCATACCTCGAGGTCTTTCTTCAGCCACGCGTACTGTCTGAAGAGCAGATCCAGCCCGTATTCCAGATAGAAATAAACTTCAGTGGAGAATGAGATGATGTGAGCAGGACCGACGTCCCAGCTAAAAACACAAAGTCATAAACAACTGTCAATTTCATAATGCACGAGCAGGAAAAAAAGGTTTGTTTGGACTGGGCAAGCGATCTTTCTTATGTTTGCAATTCCAACATCGGAAATGTTGCGCTGTCTGTCTATAAAGCAAAACTTTTAGAAGTTTCTCCAGCAGTTTCTCATGAGCACGGCTGTAACGCTCCATCATGATCCAGACATTTTTCTAAATAAAGACCAAAGTCAAACGTCTATCTGATGTGTTTTTATATAACTCGTGCGATCGTGTTTGACTTCTCGTACCTGTACCATAAGTTCTCTGTGTGTCCGGGCATACTGAAGCGATACCTGTAGTGGGAGAAGTTGCTGGAAAAATAAACACAGAGAAATCACATTAGTCATGTTACTGAACTACAAGCCATATTCCCAATTCCCATTTCAAAACAAATCAAAAACAGACCTCGGTGATGTTTGCCTGTGCACAACTCATCACCGTGATGGTATGCTGCCAAAGCGTTTCTATGCGGTTGCTAAGGTGTCGTGAGAGGTTTTTACTATGTTGCCATGCACTTCTCCTCAACAAGCTGCAAGATTCACAGTAATTCTTGCTTAACAACTATCGGTCAGAGGTTAACATCTGGTGTGATCAGACGTGTGAATGTTTGAAATGGACAGAAGAACCACATATTCAGAGTTTAATCTGGGTCATAAAAACGAGCGATGGTTAGTCTTAGATAAGACATGTTTGGGTTTGTTTAAACTGTGAACACGCTAAATGAATTCAGGGGTCACGGTCAAGCGGGTCAAAGGTTAAGATAATGTGATGGGCAAAATGAATGAACTGAGGTCATAAGGTCAAAGCTTTTTTTGTACTGTCTGTGGTGACATCATGAATTACATCAGCGTCCCCTCCGTAATGATGTTTTCCTCCAGTGCATTCACAGGTTTATACACCCTCCTGGTGGTCAGCAGTAAAACTGCACAGATGTGCTGCTGTAGGCGAGATCTGATCATCAGGTGCATTCGTGCATTCAGATGGTGTTTGACACGCAGCAGGATAAAAGCTTCAGTGTGTTTGTTGAATCAGGTGTGCTGGAGAGACAGATTTAATATCCTACACAAGCTTCAGATTAAACTATACAGCCCTACAGTGACAGTGAGACGCTGACAGACACGGATGACCTCAAATACTTCTGGAGAAAGTCTACATCTCAAATGCCTGGAGGTCATCACAGCAGACGTCCAGCAGTCTGAATGTGGTTTATCTAAACATCAGTGAAAGCACCTGACTGACAGCACTGAACATCTTCATCATCTTCATGTTTCATCCCGCAGGGTGAAAAACTTCAGACACACAATATCTCCAGATATTCAATCCATCAGACAGACATAAAGACGGACGGGCAAGCTTATACTCATTATCATGATGTACACAGACGTGAAAGATACAGTTTTTAAAGATATGTGACCCTAAAAAACAAGTCTGAGATAATGTCAATACTCAGTCAACATTAAAGATATCAAGGTTATATTTTCACAGAACGTTCTTTACATTGTATTGAATGGTTTTATGTAGAAAACAGTAAAGCTGGGTTTTACAGACAGGGTCAGATATTTTACACATACATTATAGTAATGAGAACTCATTAATGTCACAGTGCAAAATACACATCATTTATTTTTCATTTCTTTTTTGGTTCTTAGGTGAAATGTAACCTGGACAGACATTATGACATTAACTTCTCAATTACATGTTATTAGAATCGAATGAACTGTAAATGTGAAAATCACAGGCACTTTCTTTCTCTGTTTACTTTGACTCTGATGTTGTTCAGATCCAGAAATGTTTCAGGAAAGTTCAGACAGCAGCAGCAGTCAATATAAATACTGTGATACTGGAAACATTTCACTTTCTGAGAGAAACCCCTTTCAAATCATGTATATTGGTTAATATAAGACTTACTATGCCCACTCGTGGTTACCAGGAGATGTCATGTAGGGTACGTATGCAGCGATGGATTCAATCTGTCTCATGAACTCATCACCAATCCTGCCGTTGTCCTGAATACACACATGCACACATGATAACATGTATACCTTTACCAAAATCTAAATCATTTTAGAGAATAGTATTTGCCAAATGCTTAAATGTAAATGTAATGGTCATACTGGGATGTTTTGTGGTCTAATGTTAAACATGAGACATTATATCGGAAATGACGCTGATCACCATGAAAGTATTTTACGTTTAAATTACATTCACATTTATTTATATATCAGACGCTTTTATCCAAAAGCGACTCAAATATGAAAGTGCATTTAACATTTTGTCATGAAATCTTACCTCATGCATGTCATAGGCAAAGTCACCTGTGAAATACACACATTCTAATGAAGTTTTATAGCATAACTGAAATTAAAACTACAGCCAAAACGTACATCATCCAACTTGTAATGGATAAACATCTCATTCGCTTTTACAGACTGTTAAACCACAACTGTGTTTGATTGATTTTAGTGTAATGGGTCTTTTGATTCTCACCGATATGCAGAATAACATCATACATCCCCATCTGAGTTTCTTTCTGCAGTCGACTCAGAGATTGAGGGTTTTCGTTGCCCATGTCACCAAACAGAGCGAATCTGGGGCTGAAAGTCAAGCTTTCATTCAGAGATGTGAGATAAAAGATGTCACTCCAACCGGCTTCACTGCCACAGTGATACACTGAAAAACAAACACAAATTTTACTGTATTCCTTTTATATTATTTAACATAATCAAATAAAACATAACACAGATGTACGTTTGCAGATTACCGTAAGCCAAGCCTGGTCTCAGGTCAGTCAGTGTGACCCGGTGAATGTACGTTGTCTTGTTTTCTGGACCTCCATCTATAAAGACGGTGTAGTTTCCCTTTGCCTTGTGACTGAAGAGCTTTTCATCCCACAGACTGTATTCCACAAAACTCTCCGTCTGATTGGAGGTTGACCATGTGACCACCATAGAGTTCTGAACACCTGAAAACAAACATTTTATTGCTTATTTTATTGCAGTGTCAATCTGTTCAGAACATGTCTGACTTGTTTCTGACCCCAAAATAAAACATAAATTAAAAAAATCAAACAATATTTTGAATTAGCCTATTTTTAAGCCTTGAGACTCTCCTAAGGATAAAAGCGTCAGCTAAATGCCTAAATGTAAATGTAAATGTAAGCATTATTTTTATTACAATTAAACAACATAACAATTTTTCAACATAGTTCTTATCCAAATGCAAAACTTGCTTAAACAATTTATTATAAATCAAAAGTATATAACAGTATATGGACATGTTCTCATGAATTAAAGCTAATATGAGTTTGGGCTGCATATCACAACACATGTAACTGACAAATCTAAGAATCTAAAAATTCTGTTAGACGAAACATAATAAACACACACGAGTATTGGAACTGTCTGCTGAGCACGCTGGAGTTATATAACAAACTTATAAATGCATGAGCTGAGAACATGACTCTTTATCATCAGTTGTTTTGACAATGGATCCAAGAAATGACAGTCAGCACAATCTGTTCAAAACAAATAAAGTAAAGAGAGATCTCACCTGGATATGAGATGTGCACCTGCTCAGGTTGAGTTCCTATCGGTGTGACAGCGACAGCGGCGGCACAGATCACAGCACACATACACAGAGACACAAGCGCCATGTCTGTGTGATGAATCAGGACGGTCTCTGACGCTTTACCGGCCTGTCACATGATGAACACAGAAGCTTGTGTAGTACTTTGCTCTCACTGCACAAACAAACAGAAACAAACTCAAGATTTTTAAAGTTTAAAAAACAATAAATCATCAAATATGTGCATGTTAGTAGGTGAAAAACATGTTACACTGTTAAAATGTATAACAAAATCAGTATGTTTACATAAACCATCTCAGAGAACTGTCTTGGGATGTAGGCAAATAAAGTGGTTATACTATAAATACAGATTTGATATGAAAAAACACACGTTCAGGTACATATTTGATTATATGTACCTGAAAAAATGAGTCCTTCAACTTGTCTGTGGCATTATAATAATGTGTACACAAGTTCATGAGCCACAATTTATTATCATCTGTGATGTTATGCTGATACATTATTACATATACTATAAATAATATAAATAATAATATACATTATTTCTTGAGGTCTCACGCTGAGATGCTTTTTTATAGTATTAAAGACATTCACATCTATTCAGCTTTTTCAGTAATGTGTTTCAAAAACACAAGAAACTTTAATTTGTTTATGTTAATTTCAGACATTAGTGTCTGTTTTACCTTTTCAGATCAAAAGGTTTTTAACAGAGAACTTCACACAAGTGACTTTAAACTCATGAACGCTTGCTTTACTTCACCAGTTGTTGTCAAAATATTCATAAATAAGAGTCTTATTGATACTTGATCTTAAAATCAATAGTAGCCTTCATTTTAGAAAAGTCATTGAATATATTAAACACATATACAACAATATATATTAAATCTCTTTAAAATAGATATTCAATTATTATAAATGCATAGCAACACATTTTATTATTTAAAGACAAATTTTGCCTTTCCAGTTAAAGAATGACGTAGATTCATGAGAAAAACTAAAGAAACAATCCAGACTTATGATATAACAGGACACACTTCAGTGAATAACAAAAACTTTAAAGCTTAACATTATATAACTTATATACTTATATATATATAAGTGATGAACAGTTCTTTTTCATCTTAGTTACATCAGCTGAAGTGTGTTGTGTTGTGTTGTGTTGTGTTGTGTTGTGTTGTGTGAAATCTGCTAAACCTGTAAACAAAAGTCGCGGTGAGAAACACACAACACACAAAGAGTCAAATATCATCTAAACGTGCATTTAAATAAGCGACTGATTAAAATAAGCGACTGGTTTTACAAACCTGTTAGTTTATTGTCGACAGATATAAAAGTGTGAAAGTTGCTTCAGCCGAACTGTCACGTGATTCGGTCATTTTAAGTCACATGATTTGTTGGTCACGTGAGGATCTGCGTATGCGCAGACGCTCTTATGGATGTGCGCTGCAGTAGTGTGTCCGGCTGCGCAGACTGATCGGTCTATAACATCACGTAAACAGTATATCGCGTGAACAGACTGTACTGTAGTATCTCGCGATAGTTCATCTTGTGAAGTCTTTTTTACATTTATTTTTTATATAACAAAACATTTTATAAACAAGGCGGCATTTAATTAACACTTAAATGACATCGATTTTAAGAGAGGTACAAACATAAAAGAAAAAGGAAAAAGATAAAAGTATGTAATAAGATTACAATAATAACAGTAACAATAAATAAAGAAAACATCTATATTCACAGAGGAAGTAACAACGTATTATAATAAATTATATTTATCTAATCGATAAAAAAATGCAGCTGTTTTTTTTATTGAATACAAAATCTGAGTACAACAAAATGGCATTAATTAGTATACAACAAAAAATCTGGTATGGAAGGCTCAACACAATAGAACCATATTAAATTCCAGACAAACAAAATATTTCAAGTAACAAAGAATACAAAAATAGGAAACGAAAATAATAATAATAATAATAATATAAAAAATATTATTACACCAAATTATACAATATAAACAAATTAAATAGTTTCACTGCCATTGGATTTTTCATTTTACTAAGAGCATCTGAGAAGTATTTTAAACACTGTAAACAAGGGAGGAGATTTTAGATATATACATTTAAGTATAAAGTATTTTGCTAATAATATAATATTATTAATCAGATGATATAAAACAGAGCTTGTTTTATTTTTAGTTTTTAAGTGAAGTCGAACAAGTGTTACGTCATCACCCGGCGCCTGTCAAACTTTGACAGCTGGCGCTGCGAAGTGCGAAACTGCAGTTTCTGTGCTTTAATTTAGACTAAAGAACGCGTTTTAATGAGTGATAAACACATTTAAATGCATCTAATCATCTGATGACGATGCACATTCATTATCTTTTATGTGTTTGGTTTGTGTTTTTTGGGATCTCTCACGAGACAAACTATCTGACTCATGAAGATGATCAAGTACAAAGTGATGAAGATCATGTGATATCAGAGGACGTCAAGTTTCAGGTTTTGGGTCGAGCTGTGGTTCCTGGAGTCAGAACACAAGACTGGATCTCATCTGCTCGGGTTCTGCTGGATGGAGACAAGCACGTGGGATTTCTCAGGTCTATAAATAAACTGCACGAGCCTCTGTTATTTTTTGGACCTGGGCTGTGGTACCAACAGAGTCCTTCATTGTTCTTGCTTGTGTTCTTTAGATCTGATGGAGGCTTTGCAGTCAGTGATGTTCCTTCTGGATCATATGTTCTGGATATTTCCTCTCCTACATACAGATTTCAGCCTGTACGAGTCGACATCACCAGCACCGGCAAAATTAGGTGCTGTAAAGATGTAAACATAGACATTTATTATACATTACATATTACATTTAACACATACAGTACATTTGGCAGATGGGCCATGCAAATCTCAACCATACCATAAAGAAAAAAGTTTTTATCAAAGGTTTTTTATCATGCTAATAGCTCTTAAAGTTAAAATAAAGCACAAAATAACTATTTGATATTCTTTAAAGAGTCATCTCTTCTTCATTTGTTGGGTATTATCTCATAAACGTGTTCTTGTCACATTCATAACACATGTATATTTGGCAGATAGGTAAATCAATAATGTCATAATAGCAAATATTAAATTATATAACTTTAATCACATGAAACTAAACTCATTCTCATACCTTGTGTTTTGGTTCAGCAGGGCTCGTATGGTAAACTACATCAAGACGTCTGAAGTAATCCAAGTGTCGTACCCTCTTCAGATGAGATGTGCTGGACTTCATTCATATTTTATAAAGCGAGAAACTTGGGGCTGGTCAGATTTCTTCATGAATCCAATGGTATGTCTGTAAAATAAATCACTTTAAATACCGGAACTGCAGTCTAAACAGATGTTTATCATGTGAATCAGTCATTTATTTTCAACTATTCAGTCATTTATGATGTTTCTCCCTCTTGTGTTTCTCTCAGGTGTATATGATGGTTCTTCCTCTTCTGATTATTGTTCTTTTACCTAAAGTCATCAACCCGAGTGATCCGGAGATAAGACGGGTATCCACTGTTGAAATTAAACTGAGATAAATATTTGCTCTAGATTAATGTTGCATTGATCTGTCCATTTAATAATTGGTAACGTGTTACTTTCAATATAATCTAATTAATTTTATTTAATTTGAAGGAAATGGAGCAGTCTATGAACATGCTGAACCCAAACCCTGAGCTTCCAGATGTTTCTGAGCTCATGACCAAATTCTTCTCACCACCCAAAAGTCAGAAGAAGCCGGGAAGTGGAACCCGCGTCCCAAAGAGCGGAGGTACAGGTCAAAGGGGCGGAGGACCGAGACGGAAGTAAAAGATGTCACCACATATCAGAAACTGATGGAAAGTAAAGCACTGATTCTGCCAATGTACAGTATGCAGAACACATTATGTGCCTTTTCATATTAATATCAGACTGTAAAATCATCATTCTGCTGCTGCTGTTCGGTCTCAACTGTAATTTGCATAAGCAAATCTAGTGTATTTATATTTGTCAGTGACTGTCTATGATGTTACAGTATTAAAGGATAAAGTGCCTCATGAAACAAAACAATTCTGTTAAAATATTTATGGCACGCTATTTAAGTTTATTTAAGGAGAAGCTAATAAAAGTTTTAAATTTTGGGGGGTTTCATGTGTTTTTTTAATACACAGCACCAGTTTGGACACAATTGACAAAAATGTTTTTCATGATCTTAAATATATTTCAATCTAAAGGTGTGCATTTCATTATTTAGACAAAAATATAATAATATTACTATTCATTTCTTTAATTAAGAAATATCTTTAAAATGGATTACTTGGAGCAAACAATAAATAAAAATCAGTCAATAAGAGTTCAGTATAGATAGAAATGACTTCAATTCTGTTTAAAAAGCTTCTCAAGTTGAAATCTGAAGAATCTGGATGATAAAAATGTCAAGAGAATGATTTTATAAATTCTACATAAAGTGTGACTACTTTTAAAGATGATCAAATAATAACACAGTGTTCATTTATTTTACATGCTTTTTATGATCACAACATAATTCACACAGTTACAATTGTGTTATTTTATGATTTTAATGAGTTTAATATTATTCTAAAAACATCTAAACAACGTCATAGTGTCGATTGTGTTGTTGTGTTGTTGTGTTGGTCTCTGTTTTGTTTTGTTAGCGTGTGTTTGTTTGTATTACAACACAAATTGCGTCAAAGGCTTAAAAAGGATGAGATAAAATAATCCAGTACAGGAAACTCAGACGCTGTTCCTGATGAAAGACTTTAACCCTTGATGTGACGGGGCTAAAGTCCAGTACTGATAATGTCCCACTACTGCAGTTTGGATCTCTTTCTTCATCAGTTTACCAGTACCGCCGTATTATTCAGACAAAGAACATTGTTCTGGTGTGAATGGTAAGTCTTCACACTTTAATTATTGTAATTCATGTGAATATTTTCTTCATGTTTTAATCGTCTCTTTGTGTCACAGACATTCTGATAGATCATGCTGGTGATGTGGGTTTGTCTGTGTCTGTTGGCACATGTTCAAACTGATCGATCTGTAGAAAACATGCACATGATCGCTCCAGACGAACACAAATTCATCCTGAACCTCCAGCATAAAGGTTTGTTCAGAGTTTATCCACTTTCACATTGTTTAAAATTACACGTTTCTAATCTCATCAGTGTATGTTGTGATTTTACATTTATTCATTTATCATTTATTTTTCCTACATTTTGTCTGTTTGATTATATTGTAAATGACTTAAATAAAACTACAATGAATAAAAATGACTTTTATTTTTATATACAGATGACAGCATCTGATGCTTGTGTTATTTGTGTCATGTTGTCAACGTAAATCTTTTGATTCCAATTTCATAATTTGTGCAAATCATCACACAAGAATGAAGAAAATACATTGTTATCCTGCTCGTCCCAAACGCACCGACATGATAAAGGATCTTTACAGAGGTCATAGGTCAAACACAGCACAGGGTGTGTTCAGCTCTGATATTATTGCTCTAATTATATTGCTTTGACATTCATTAGAGATAACACATGATATGTGCAGAATCTGTGTAATGATGTAATGAAGCTATTGGTTAAACAGCCTTCACACGGATGAATCAATAAGAGGTTTCTAGCTCAACCATCAGACACACACACATTAGCTGTTGATGAATGTCTATCTTGAATGAGGACATGATATTTAAAGAGACAGTTTACACAAAAATTTTAATAATTCATCATTTATTCACCCTCATGTCAAACCTGTATGACTTTCTTTCTTCAGCAGAACACAAAAAAAGATATTTTAAAGATAATCAAACAACATTGACCCTCATTGAGACATTTCTCAAAATATCTTCTTTTGTGTTATTTATTCCTTTAAAATAGACTTGACTACCATTTTTTTTTGCATGTACCAGAAAGTAAATAAGGTCTGATGTGAGATAATCAGGTGTATGTCAAACTGCTTTGTTCTCCTTCAGAGATCCCCACAGACTGTCACGAGCTGTGGCAGGCATCTGATGGGCACGCGCCAGACGGGCTGTACGTCATCAAACCCTCAGACACACCCATCGCCGTCTACTGCTCCATGCACGAGGGCGGGTGGACCGTCGTTCAGCACATCACGGTTAACAGCAGCGTGGACTTCGACCGCACCTGGGACGAATACAAGCGCGGATTCGGATCCCTCACTGGCAACCACTGGCTGGGCAACGAATACCTGCACCAGCTGACCCGCGGCCCGGCCCGATACAAGCTCGGCATCAAACTGGTCGACAAAGACGCTGTGACCAAGATGGGCGAGTACGACCCGGTGCTGGTGGAGAACTGAAGACGCCCAGTATCGTCTGCGTCTGGGTCTGTTTCAGGGCACCGCCGTGGATGCTCTCACCCTGGATACGGAGAACTATCTCCATGACAACCAGAGGTTCACCACTAAAGACAAAGATAATGACAACTACTTCCAGAACTGTGCCAGGCTGGAGTTTCAGGGCGTGCCGGGCGGCGGCTGGTGGTACGATGCGTGCGCGGGGGCCAATCTGAACCGCAGGAACGTCATCTACTGGCAGAAAGACTGTAATAAAGAACATCTGTGTAAATATGCCTGGATGATGGTGAAACCATCTGAGCAGATGAAGCTGCTGCATTCTGCAGACTGCAAAAAAGATGAACTATGACACAAAATGATCTTTTCTTGATCCAAACCTATAATTTGAAGGATGTTGATAATCGAACACTGACCCTCATGTGATGTTTGATGCTGTTATATAAATGTTCACATACAAGTTAAAAGACTGAAGATGTGTTTCTCATGTGTTTGATCAACTTGTTTACTGTTTATTTACATTGAATACTGTAATTCCAAGCACCTAGAGATGAAACATTGTACAGAAAGATTGAGTAACAAACACCAGCAGCACATGAACATGAAACGCTCCGATATCTCCAGAGACTTTTAAACGTTGAGAACGTCTCCAGGCGATGAATGATGAGAAAATAAAGCTGTTGTCATGTGTTCTCAAACGTTTAGTCTGTCAAGTGATACGAGTGATGTGAAGTTTTGCAGTCTGTATTATAATAATAAAGCCCTTGAAATCAAATGATCACTGAGCAGAAACATGATGGTTTGTTCTCTAGATGTGCCCTTACAAAAATAAACCATGCTTTATAAGTTCAGCAATCATGGTTAATATTTGTAAAACCACACAAATGGTAACAAATACCATGGTTAATTTTTTGGTTACCATGGTTTAAATATACTGTAAAAGGTCTTTGCTGCCTTACATTTTTAGGTACAATCTGGTTTTGGCCAGTATTGAGTTGCTATAACTTCTAAATGTGATGAGTTAAAACAGTTAGCGTTAGACAAGATAATTGTAGCTAAAAATTTAAGACAGCAAAGGTTTTTTTTTTACAGTGTAGTAACTATAATTGTTTGGTTTTATTTAGATCTTTTAGTCATGGTTTTTATTGTCTGGTTTCGCTCAGGTTTATTTGTTGCTGACGGCAGGGTTTTGTCCACACCAGTAAAGTTTCTCCTCGTCTCTCTTCTTCCTCCACTGGCACATCAACAGCATACGAAAGGTTTTCTGAAAGGTTTTGTTGCAGAGAGCGTAACACATGGGGTTCACCGTGCTGTTGACGTAACACAGCCAGTATCCCAGATGCCAGAGCGCCAGCGGGATGCAGTCCGAGCAGAAGGTGGAGATGAGCACCATGATGTTGTACGGCGTCCACGTCAATATGAACGCCAACAAAATGGCGCTCAGAGTCTGTGCAGCCTTCCTCTCTTTGATCAACACCATCCTCTTTCTCTTAGTTATCTGACATTTTAGCGTGGCGTCTGCAGGTTTGGAGGAAGATGATGAGGAAGGTACGTTCACAGACTCGGCAGATGAGAAAGATGAGGTCCCGGGCTTCGCATCACCGTTGGTGTTCTTCTTCGCAGTGTTGTCCGTTGAAACCGGCTTAAATTTGTAGGAAACACATTTCTTGCTCCTCGGAGGACTTCCTTTGAGAGAGGAAGACAAGATGCCATCTTCTTCATTGATTTTGTTCTCCTGATGTCTGCAGGGCGTCTGGAGGACGGCAGGAGACGCCGAGCGCTCGTCTTCTTCTGAAGAGCCGTAGCTGTTGAAGTTGGCGAGTTGGTCGCTTTTCAACCACTCGTTCAGGGATTTGTGTGCATCGCCGTGACCTATGGAAGGCCAAGACGTCTGCTTTCTCTCTCCTGCGGCGTCGTTCAGATGTTTGCAGTTGAAACACGATTGAATGATGGTTTTTTGAGACTGAATGTTGCTGCTGGAGTTTGTTGAGGAGTTAATGCCCTGAAGCTCGGCCAGGTCTTTTGTGCGTCTCTCGGTTTCTTTATATATCCGACAGTACAAGATAGTCATGACGGACACAGGAATGTAAAAAGCTGCTATCGCCGTTCCAAACGTAATCACGGGTTCAGAGAAGAACTGGATCTGACATTGTCTCTCAGGTACCGTTCTCTTACCAACAAAATACTGCCAGCACAGGATCGGAGGAGCCCAGAGAACGAACGACACGAGCCACGCCAGGCCGATCATGATGCCCGCTCGTCTCGGCGTCCGTTTGGCTCGATACGTCAGCGGTCTCGTGATGGAAAAATATCGGTCAAAACTGATAACCAGTAAGTTCATCACGGAGGCGTTACTGGCCACGTAATCCAGAGCCAACCACAAATCACACGCTAAACTACCAAGAGACCAGTAACCCATCAGAATGTAAGAGGTGTATAAGTTCATGGAGAAAACACCGATGATGAGGTCAGCGAAGGCCAAACTCAGCAGATAATAGTTGTTGACCGTCTTCAGCTGACTGTTCACCTTAAACGACAACATCACCAGAACATTCCCGACGATCGTGATGAAGCTGACGATGGCGGATACGGTCGCTATGGTGACCACCTCCCACAGACTGTGTGTCACCAGGTGGACGTCAGACACGTTTCTGCTGATGGTGATGTTTTCTTCATCCATGACTGATGATCGCAGCACGTCAATCCAAGAGTTTGATTGAGATCTTCATACTGACATCACCTGAAAAACACAAGAAGAGTCTTGATCAGAAGTGCTCAAATCAAAGACTTCAAAAGCATTTAAATGTTAACTTGATGTGCTAATATATCGTGTGTTCATGCTGCACATGAAGCATTAATAAATAAAACACTAAAACAAAGATGAAGCCGTTTCATTTGACCAGGTTTAGCATTTACAAGTATTACAGAATTTTTAATTAAACTTTTTAATTAAACTTATTTTTTTTTATAAATATTTACATTTACTTTAAAAATATGTCAAAATCCTTTAAATTTATCATAGAATATAAATCTGTTTTTTTATCTAAAAGTATCTACCAAGAGTCTTTATAAAGTTATAAAATGATCTGTAAAGATTTGAACTTAAATAATAAATAATTCTTGCTTTAAATGTCCTCCAGGGGGCAGAAGTGTTTTCATTAATAATGAATGATATAAATACCAATAACTCTACATTTAAATCATTTAGATAATAAATCTGTGGTGTAACTAAAGTCTTTATTTAAAGATGATTAACATCAGCAGTAAATGATTTAACAGTACAGTAAATATGATCTTTATAAAGTAAGATGAATATTACAGTTACTGTATAAACATACTAGAATAAATATCTGTGTTTTAAAGTGTTAAAGTTAAAGACACTCAGGTTTTTCTACTGCCAGACGTCACACACGTGAAGTGACATTATGGGATGTACAGTGACATCTGTGTTTTCTCTGCAGCTTTTTGTTTCCAGGGAAACAGAGGAGTGATTTCTTTTGAATGACAAAACCAATATCATCCTGAGCAAAACAACCGAGAGATGATCGAAAGACACACACACACACTGTACTTTACACAAACAACATGTAAGTGTTTGTGTTACAATTTGTACTTGTAACTGAGATATACAGTGACATTTAAACAACCTCTCACAACTAGTTACAAATGACTACAGATGCTTATTGTTTCTTATTGTATTGCTTATTCTGTGTTGTATATTCTGTTACATGAACATTTTATTTTAATGTAAATGCTGGTTAAAAAAAGCTGGAAAAATTCTTTCACTTGAGAAAAGAAAACAGTATTTTACTCTATGTTCAATGCAACGACAAAGATGTCAGTCTTGTTTTTATTATAAATTTCCTGATTATTTAGTTATATTCTTTCTGAACAGGTTGAAACAAAACCTTGAAAACAGTTTTCCCTCTTTTCTTCTGTAGATATAGTGAAATGACATGTTTCAATAATAAAACATTGGCATGTCTTTGGAATGAGATGATGTCGGTGGCGTGGGCAGATTTCTGAGGAAGTAAATGAATAAATGATGATGGTTTATTGACTGACAGTCTCACACTGTTCATCTTCAAACTGAAGAAGATCTTCATTTGTCAGTGAAACTAAAGTTTCTTAAGTAAACACATAAATGATGCTTATGACTCATACAATACCAGCTGATTTGAACTTCTATTATCCTGTTTTATCACATACTGAAGCTTTATTGAGGAATGCTGAGCTGTTTTCATTTTAATAACATAATTGCACACATATATAATGATTTTTCTTACAATTCTGTTTTAAAACTTAAATGACTGTTTTACTTTACTTTATATTATACTGTACATCAAGCATTTCAATATTGTCATCACAGACATCTTGTGCATATGACAAACATACTGTAAATGTACTTTCTGAATTAAACACAGATGAAAGTGAGAAATGTTCTTCCTGAAACTTTAAACACCAAAGAATTTCTGCTCATGATAACTAAGAAATCATATCTGAGAGTTTTACACGATGCTGTTGACCTCTGAAACACAATCATCCGAGTGAAAATCTGACATTTCATGTGTGTGTGTGTTGATCCATGTCTAATATCACTGCTGTTCTTGTGTCACATCACGTGGATTTATTTTGCTGTAATTTGTCCAAGCTTAAATGTAATTGTTGTAATAATGCTTTATAATCACAAAAACCGTTCTAGTATAAAGCTCTGTAATGAAAGTATTCTTTTTATACGTTTTCTTAAAAGTAGTTTCGATGTTTAATGAGCACCTGCTATAGTTTATTTAGTTATTAGAGATCTCACAGTTATTGTCTCTTCAAAGTGTCTGAGGTCTAAAAGCGTGACGTTTTGTCTTTAAAAAATAAAAATAAAAGTGAAGCTGTACTTACAGACGAAACCCACACCATCGGCTCTCATCCAGAGAGAGAACGAGTCCCTGCAGGTAATCATGGTAAAGCATCCAGCATCACAGGAACATCCAATGCTGTAATGTCCGATTATAAATCCAGTGTTTGTGAAATGATTCATCCAAAGCTTTGCATTTGATCTGTATGTTTATATTTCCTAAAAAATATAAAAAATGTACTGTGAGAAAACTGTTCTTCCAGCACAGTAAAGTGACATCAGAGTGAATGATTTAAAGGTGAGATATATCCTCAAACATCCAGGAGTGAATGATGTGCTGTGATGAACTTTATTCTGAGCTGCGAAACCCGAGCGCTGCTGCTCTCTCACCGGCACACATGCAGCTGACGCTGCGCTGGAAAAACTCCCACAGGACGCAGGACTGCATTATGTTCCTGGAGAGAGAGAGAGAGAGATATAGATATATAGATATATATATAGATATAGAGATATAGAGAGATAGATAGAGAGATAGAGAGAGATAGAGAGAGAGATATATATATATATAGATATATATATATATATAGATATAGATACATAGATATATATATATATAGATATATATATATATAGAGATATATAGATATATATAGATATATATATAGATATATATATATATATATATAGAGAGATATATATATATACACAGACATCAGATATAGAGAGAGATAGAGAGAGAGAGACAGAGAGATAGAGAGATATAGAGACAGATACAGAGAGATATAGATACAGAGACATAGAGAGAGAGATAGAGAGAGAGAGAGATATATAGATATATAGAGAGATATAGATATAGAGATAGATATATAGATATATAGAGAGATAGATAGAGAGAGATATATATAGAGACATATAGACAGAGATAGATCAGAGATAGATACAGAGAGATAGAGAGATATATAGATATATATATATATATATAGAGAGAGAGAGAGAGAGAGAGAGAGAGAGAGAGAGAGAGAGAGAGAGAGAGAGAGAGAGAGAGAGAGAGAGAGAGAGAGAGAGAGAGAGAGAGAGAGAGAGAGAGAGAGAGAGAGAGAGAGACAGAGAGAGAGAGAGAAAAGAAAAGAAAACAACAGTCATGAAACATTGGTGATGATTGATTCTGTGAGTCTTTCATCTATTACTGCAAACACAAAACAGTGTTAGTGATAGTGGTTAGTCAAACATCTCTGGCTCATAACTAGCTGGTTAATGACCCGTCCTGAGCTTTAGCTTTTGTTCTGAACCGCACAGACGTCTGCAGAGATAAAACAACTACAAAAGATTAATTAGTGTTGTGTTGTTTGAAGAGCTTTGAGCTCCGTCTCTCCATCATCTGCATCTCAGTGTGTGTGTGTGAGCTGATAACAGTCACAATTGTGTGTTTAATAAAATCTGCCATCATCTTCTCATCGTCATGTTGTCACAGAGCTGCATGAACATCAGAGATCTTCTCTAATCACTGCAAACTCACAGCAATAAATTCAACAAATACTCCAGATCACACAACAGCTTTGTTCTCAGATAAAGTTCACATCACACATGTTCAGATATGTGTGTGTGTGTGTGTGTGTGTGTGTTGTGGTGAGCTGATAATGCATGTTCTGATCCTCCTCATCACATTAACATTGTAAAAACATTTGTGGTACAAAGATTTGTTGTGCTTCTCATATTTGTGAGCTGCTTTAATTGAAGCATCTGCTGATTGATTCACATCAGCAAACTGCACAATTTCACCTAAACACAATCATGAAGATTTTCACACTTGTTTATACTCAAGAGATTCAAAGAAGAATTATTCAATAAACACATCTGACAGAAACCAGTCCTGACAAGATGTGTCGCAGACACACACACACATACGCAAAGAGAGAAAGACAGACACACACAAACACACAAACAGACAGACACACACAAAAACACAGACACACACAAACACACAGACACACACAAACACACACAAACACACACACAAACACACAAACAGACAGACACACACACACACACAAACACACAAACAGACGGACAGATCTGGGTAATGTTGGATGGATTAAAGAGCTTTAGTCTATAAATCAATATTTTTGTGACACATGCTTTATTTTAACAGCATTTCATCTGTTGTTCTGTCTGTCTCTCTCACATCAGCAGCGTTTAATCTGCTTTAGTGATGTGTGTGTTTGTCGTCTCTCTTCACCCGGTCAAACACAGAAAAACAAAGATATCTTATTTTGATAAACCCATTAGATCTCCCACATATTCCAGATAAGCGATATATCATGTCACATAGACGCTGACTGTAAAGAGGTCAAAACCATCCCGTCTTATTATTATGGGCTTTCATGTTCTGTAAAACCAAAATCATCAGACCGTTCCTCCAGATGAAAACTAATCAAAATAAATACTGATGTTATTGATCATCAGACTGATATCAGATCAGCCCAGAAGACCTCTTGTGTTGTAGCACCTGTCATGACCTGCGTCTCACCTGTGAGATCTCACAGAGACGTCACACATCATCATCTCTGTCAAGATTCAACACTAGATGAACCTGCTGTTTACATTTGCATCCAGAATAACATCTGAGAGTGACATTCATCACATTCAGCTTAATTAAATAAATCATTTCTCAACAAACTATATTCTTACATGAATATACAACCATTACAAAATGAATCACAATATAAACACAACCATCACAGATGAATTAATACAATAACCACCAAATCTACTGTATTAATTGCCATGAGATTGTGTTGTAAATTCTTGAGATAATATAACAACATTGTTTTCATGATATCTTTACCTGAGCAATCGTGTTTTTCTCTCAATATCTGCTGAACTGTTCATGTCTCGTGACCCAGATTTCCACATGATGAGCTTCACATCACCCAGATGTGTTCCTGAAACCCGTCTGGACACTGAACACTAGAAGAGAAGAGGTAAAGGTTAATGTGATGCTAATCTGATTTGTCTCTTTATAAAGTGAATATCTCTCTCTTTTTATTGACTGGATTACAGCTGCTGCTCGTCTCTCTTCAGATCCACGTGTGTCTTATTAGAATCAAGAAGATCTGCTGAAATCCTTCATCTCTCTCCGAGTGTCACAAACAGGACAGATTCACCTGAGACCACTGTGACCTTTGACCTTGGCTTGTGTGATGTCATCCGT
>CM032805.1:17230090-17287590 GCA_019155185.1 Beaufortia kweichowensis | reverse complement strand
ATGAAACATTTAGTCTGTAAAAACAGAAATCGTGAAGTGATGTTTACTCATGTATGTGATGATGTACAGATACAGTAAACTCAATCTCTGATACCTCCATATCTTCTTTAACCTGTTCCTGCTGATCTCTCAACTCTCCGAAGGCATCGATGATCAAACCTGCGTCAACACAAACATCACATGGATGATGATACTACCCTATCAATGGTTGAACTGTATTGGTTATACTGGTGCACGCGGGTGATGACGGGACCTTGTATGATAGCCAGCAGAATAACAATCACAAAGAAGAAGAAGGTGATGTCGAACAAGATCCGATAGAGTTCATATGGGTCGCCTGCCGGGTCCTCGATTTCATCTCCAATGCCCCCACCGGCACGAACACCAACATACATGTGAAACAGATAACACTGAGAGAGAGAGAGAGAGAGAGAGAGAGAGAGAGAGAGAGAGAGAGAGAGAGAGAGAGAGAGAGAGAGAGAGAGAGAGAGAGAGAGAGAGAGAGAGAGAGAGAGAGAGAGACAGTGAGTAAACACATAGACAGCTCTCTCTCTCCTCTCTCTCTGTCTCTCTCTGTCTCTCTCTCTCTCTCTCTCTCTCTCTCTCTCTCTCTCTCCTCTGTCTCTCTCTCTCTCTCTCTCTCTCTCTGTCTCTCTCTCTCTCTCTCTCTCTCTCTGTCTCTCTCTCTCTGTCTCTGTCTCTGTCTCTCTCTCTCTCGCTCTCTCTGTCTGTCTCTGTCTCTGTCTCTCTCTCTCTCTCTCTCTGTCTGTCTCTGTCTCTGTCTCTGTCTCTGTCTCTGTCTCTGTCTCTGTCTCTGTCTCTGTCTCTGTCTCTGTCTCTGTCTCTCTCTCTCTCTCTCTCACTCTCAGTCTCTCTGTCTCTCTCTCTCTCTCTCTGTCACTCACAGTCATCATATCATCACACTTCATATCAGGCTCGTCCTCATCTGAACTCTTGTTGTAAAACTTGCGGAAGAAGTTGAAAGCCACGACGGTGTAGAGATAAACGACCACGGCCAACAACCCGACTGTCAACACCAGCTGAGAGAACAAAAGAAAAACACGCTTCTCATGATTTTATTCATTTATATACTTTATTGTATTTTATTCTATGCACCTGTATAATAATAAACACTATCAATGTAAACATCCATATATAACATTTGATCTTATCACTACAACAAACCAACAAACCCCTGTACCTATAAATGAATATGAACAGGTTATTAGTAAACACTGTATGTCATAAAGTATGTCTACATGTATCATGAATCAGTAAATGTGATCAAATGTGACAGAGAAAGTGCTGAACCTGTTTGCCGTTGTGTGTGACTGATGACAGGATGGTCCTGAGGGTTTTAAAGCCCATGGCGATGTCCAACAGATGAGCGGCGAAGAAGAAGTTATTATAGTGTCCCAGTATAGACATAGTGGTGTACCAGACCAGATACAGAAAAGACTGGAGCAGAAGAGCCAGAGGTCACAGGTCACAGGGGTCACAGGAGGTCACAGGGGTTAGGGATAGGGTTAAATCACTGCACTTACATTATCTGTGAAGACCACACCCAATTTCCACACGTGATACTTGGTATCAATGGAGCTTAACCTGAACAAAAATAAATATTCATGTGTTTCATCTTTGCATGAAATAACTCTTTAATTCTAAATGCTTGACATTGAAAATGTAAATATAAATGTATAAAATATAATCTATGAAAGCAGGCAATAGACTAAAGAAGAATTGTGATTCATTGTCTTTGTAAATGAATGATTTGCAGACCAGGACAGCAGCGAGGCGTCTTTCACGACCGCATCTTCAGTGGGATTAAAATCCAGAGCACTTTTATCTAAACCCAGCAGTTCAGCGATCCGCTCGGCACCGTACAGATCTCCATATTTATTTATCACCTGCAGGAGTCCCACGACAACTTCATCAACACAACTTAAACTGACACCAGATCAGCAGAATCACAGACTCTATATCTGTAAACTTCACACTTGCCTTGCGTTTCACAAATTTGTCCCAGTAGTTATTGGGGAAAGACCTGCACAACACAGACACAGAAAGTGTTATTCAGCACGGCAAATATTTTTTTATTTATGTCAAAGCTGGATGATAAAATGTCAAGAGTATGAATTTGACTACTTGTGAAGATGATCAAATCTAGGGCTTTAGTCACAACATACTACTTTTAATAGTTTATAGTTTACTACTATTATAAAATGTGGAAAAAATCTAAAGAACAGCGAGTAAGCTCCAAACTCACGGTGTGTTGATGACGAGTCTGTCCCACTGTCCTTTAATATCATCATCTGACGGCTGTTCAGTGATGTACAGCCCATCAAACTCAAGTTTACGTGCAATTTCCTTCTCGCGTTTAAAGACGACCAATGGAACCTGAAGAGAGAGAGGAAGACTAAAGCACCTGCTGCTGTTCTGATGCACATGACGTCTGTTAACACGTTACCTTCAGATAATAATATCCCAACACACAGAGGAATGAGATGAGTGTGTGCATGACCGCCAGGAAGCGGAGAGAAGGAGCCATATAACCGCTGCTCTCCTGAAGAACAAAATACTCCACAACACCTTCATCATCATCATCATCATCATCACGCCGAGCCCATGGATCCAAATCATACGAGTCCTCGCCCGTCACCTGTCACACATACACACGCATGCGTCATGTTGAATAAAAGTGATAAAAGTGATTGTAAAATGATGGTAATGTTGAATCACCTTGTAAAACAGCAGAATGAAGTTGATGGCAAAAGCCACAAACAGAGCCAGAAACCGCAGATTATAGAAGTTTCTAGCCAGATAATTCTGAAACACACACATCAGTCAAAAATAAATAGACATCAAATAAACTGAATGGTGAATGTTTCAGCAGGTACAGCAGCGACTCACCAGCATTTTAGTCTGATAGACGTCCAGACCGGCTATAAATGATGCCATACAGGCGTCCGGCGTCTCTCTCCTCGGCCCGCGTCTGTTCTTCACAGGTTTCTTTGCTTCATTTGCTGTCAGGTCTGATACGGGTTCATCTCTTCTCTTGTCCTGATCAGTCTTCTCTCTGCCCTCAATACTGATCACATAAACACACATTACCATTTCATATCATTACCATACTTTTATCTAAACCCAGCCACAAATCTTTAGATACTCACTCGGCCTTCTCGGACTCAGATTTGCTTTCAGACTCGACGACTTGTTTACTCGCAGCTTCCTGCACAAAACAAAGAAGTGTTAAACAATACACAACATCTGAATAATTTTATTTGAACACACACGCTGTGATGAGGTGGTCAGGGTGGATGTTGACCTGAGCTTTCTTCTGATGGACCGCACTGGCTAACGATGGAGCGTCCACTCCCACCACCTCAGAGACGTCTCCAAGACCCGGCTCCATCCCGTGTTTGCCTCCTTCCCTCCTGGGCTGAACGTTCATCAGTTCCGTCATCAGGTCCATCTCCACCTGATCTCCGTCCACCACACGCCCGAGCTCGGCTACAGAAGACGCGTCGCAGTATTCCAGCTTCTCCATCTCCAGAACGTCTCCGTGAATCCCGAACTGCGTGGGATCGGGCATATTCCCTAGAATATCCGTCACTTTCATGTTCTTGGCTCCTTCAACGAGACCGCCGCCGAACAAAGTGGACCAGAGGATGTGGAAGAAACCCCACACCAGGTTGTAGAGGAAGCGGAACATGCCGATGAAGATCATCCAGAAAAAGCAGAAGAAGCCCCGTATCATCTCCTTCACGCTCATCTTCCTCAGCTTTCGATACTGCCTCCTCATGCTTTTCAGCGTCATCATCTGTCGGAGGTTGGACAGACTCTTCCTCGTAGAGACGCAGGCCAGGGTGAACGCAGATGAAGACTCCAACACCTCATCTTCCTCTTCCTCCTCTTGATTTTCCCCCACACTTTGTGCATCATCATCATCATCATCTTCCTCCGGTCTCTCCACAGCGTCCGGCTCAGAGATCAGAGACGCCAGCTGCATCTCAAAGATGGTGTCCTCGCAGAAGTTGACGAACAGCTCCATCTTCTCTGATTCTCCGCCCTTGTTGACGACATCAAAGATGAACTGTCGCTTGGACTCCTTCACCTGCGGCTTCTCCCACTGGGTTCTGCTGGACTCGCTGATCTCAAAGTACACGCGCTCGATTCTTTTCGCACCGCCCATGATCTCGATGCGGCCCAGGAACGGCTCGAAGTAGTTCAGGACGCTTTCGGCTAAATTCAAGAAGGTGGCGAGGCGGGCGTCGTGGGGCATGTGCTCCGACAGGTTAGTGAGCAGAACTGCCATGTTAAAGCCGATGTCTTTGGCCGGTTCGTGAAAGCGAGTCACAAACTCCTCGTAGTTGAACATGTCGTTCTCGTCCGCCTCGGTGCAGGACAGCAGGAACTCAATCTCGGACTGCGAGTATTGTTTCTGGTTCTCCATGGATTTCTGAAACTCTTTCTTGGAGATGACTCCTTTCCGGTCAGGGTCGTGTTCTTTGAAGCTGTCGGAGGTGGTCAGATCTTTCAGCTTGAGGAACATATCAAAGAACTTCAGGATCATCTCCACATTGCTTGAGGACTCCACGAGAGTGTCCACCATCTGTTTGCCGATAGTCCCGTTCACAACATTTCCTGTGAGAGAACCATATGAGAAATGTCATTAACAAATGGATAAATATCAGAGGAATCTTATTTGAAGTTTGCGTCTCAGAACCTTCCAGTAAAGACAACATCATGACGATCATGTCCTTCTGAAGGTCCATCAGCTCCTTCAACAGCTCGATCTGACTGGAGTCCTGTGAGAGATTGACAGATCAGCAGATGATGACAAATACTGCTGAGTAGAAGATTAAAGGTCTTTGAAGGATTTGACTCGTGCTTTGATGTTTTCTCACTTTCATTCGCTAAATCAATCTGTCAAAGACACACAAACTGCAGGACATTTAATCTCTGATGGACACACACTGACTCTCTCACAATGATGTTCATACAGATCACAGGGACATCTTGTGGTCACATCTATTACATCACCAACACATTAAAACCATGTTAGGCCTTGTACTTCCATTTTTAATATATCTTTCTTTTAGTTTTTCCAAGATGTTTTAAGCTTAAATGACAACAGTTTGTCATCTCAAAATCGACGTTTAGATGTGCTACACAATCATGAGTTTGGGATACAAGAACATTCCCCATGATGTTACAGTACATGTGATGTGAGATTTCTGAGACTGACCTGTGACAGTTTCATTTGCATGTTAGCAAAGACATGAAGAAATCCAACAACAGCATCCCAGAGTCTGCTGTGAGCTAAACCCTGCTGATTCCCAATACACGGACCCTGTGAGAGAGAGAGAGAGAGAGAGAGAGAGAGAGAGAGAGAGAGAGAGAGAGAGAGAGAGAGAGAGAGAGAGAGAGAGAGAGAGAGAGAGAGAGAGAGAGAGAGAGAGAGAGATTTTTTAAACATTCTGAATGAAGTAATCTGTGTGTGTGTGTGTGCATGTGTGTGTGTGTGTGTGTGTGTGTGTGTGTTACCTGGATGTATTCAGTGAGTGAATTAAAGATCTGTTTAGCTACAGCAAGAGCTTTTGAGAAATTACGCTGACCCGCTTCATCCATGACATCTTTACCAGAGTAATACCAGTAAAAGTCACTGATGGATTCCTGTCAACACAACACAGGAATATAACCATTACTGTTTATTCATCAAGTGTTTCTTTCTTCAGCGATAGAGAAGCTGATTTTGTGTTTTTATACCTGCAGTCTGAGCAGATAGTCTACAGTGCTTATGATGATATTAACTGTGGTCGTGTTTCCTGTTTGTGTTCTGAGAAAGTTCTGAAAATCTGAAACACAAACACATGTTTGGTTGCTGTAGCGTTTAGACTCTTTCACATGTGTTTGTTTGGTCACTCTTACCGTTATTATGTCCTTCACACAGCAGCTGCAGAAACCGGAAGAGATCTTTAGTAAACTCATCATTCTGAAGGACTTTTGAACCTTTAGAGACAAAATAAAGAATTTAACATTTCAGAAAAGAAAGATGGTTTCTCTCAGTGGAGACTGCTGTGATCTTCCATCAGTTCAAGCAAACACTCTTCAATCTGAAGGAGAAATAAGCAGCCAACAGCCATCGCTTAACTGATGCTCTACACATATCAAAAATAGATTGACAAATATCATCAAAATACACAGAACAGGTGTGTGTGTGTGTGTGTGAGACAGAGAGAGAGAGAGACAGAGACAGAGAGAGAGACAGAGAGAGAGAGAGAGAGAGAGAGAGAGAGAGAGAGAGAGAGAGAGAGAGAGAGAGAGAGAGAGAGAGAGAGAGAGAGAGAGAGAGAGAGAGAGAGAGAGAGAGAGAGAGAGAGAGAGAGAGAGAGAGAGAGAGAGAGAGAGAGAGAGAGAGAGAGAGAGAGAGAGAGAGAGAGAGCAGTGACATCACACAGATAAGTGTATTTACCCCGTTCTCTCATGTTGACTGCCACCGATGACAAAACAATAAGAAATAAACATAGAAAAACAGCAGACATAAGTCAAGGAGAAGAGACAGAAGAGATATTAACATAATGTTTCACCATCACTTATGCCTGAATCACATGACACTGAATAGACCAATGATGAATCAGCACTGAAACATGTAACTTCATGTAATGCAAACCAGAAATATATGAGTCTAAATATCTAAAACAAAGTAAAAAATGCACAAAAAAAGAGATCTATGGAAAATTCTGGGAATAAATCACAAAAATGTAATATGCATGTGAATGTTAACATGTAAAACATTATAAATAAATCTTTATTTTTATAAAAGGATGTAAAGAATAATATGAAGCATTCTGTATTAATAAATAATGGTGTGCAACTGTGTCACAATATTTCATAAACCTCAAAGCTCAGTTCATGGTTAGAAACATGACAAAGCAGCGGCATCATAATGTCTGTGACTTTACCATAAACATCAGTGTATGAAACACAACAAGACTTACTGGAACCTTCTTCAGTGACCATCCCCAAACCTTCAGCTTTATTCTGACGCTCGAAGGCGTTCAGATCCAGAACACTGCACAGAAACACATCAATAACACACTTTACACTGAAACAACAGATGAGTATTTTAATCATGAATGATGTAAACGCACCTGCACGACTGCATGAGTCCAGACAAACTCTTGAAAAATCCAACATCTCGCTTCTCCTTCAGATAGTCCAACATTTTCTGTGCAGTCAATGACATTCTTCATCATTCACATGCATCACAGACATCAAGCACATGTTTGTGTTTTATTGATAAAGTGTAATACTGCAGTGACATCATCATTGCTCACCTGCTGGACTAACACATTTCCTCCGTTGAGAATGGCGATGCCGAGTTTCAGTGTGAACGTCACCATCAAACCCAAACGCCCTGAACAATGACAGACATCAGGAACAGTGTGTGTGTGTCTGTGTGTGTGTGTGTGTGTGTGTGTTGTGTGTGTGTGTGTTTGTGTGTGTGTGTGTGTGTGTGTGCGCGTGGGTTTGTGTGTGTGTGTCTGTGTGTTTGTGTGTGTGTGTGTCTGTGTGTGTGTTTGTGTGTGTGTGTGTGTGTGTGTGTGTGTGTGTGTGTGTGTGTGTGTGTGTGTGTGTGTGTGTGTGTGTCTGTGTGTGTGTCTGTGTGTGTGTGTGTGTGTGTGTGTGTTTGTGTCTGTGTTTGTGTGTGTGTTTGTGTGTATGTTTGTGTGTGTGTGTCTGTGTGTGTGTTTGTGTGTGTGTTTGTGTGTGTGTGTTTGTGTGTGTGTGTTGTGTGTGTGTGTGTGTGTGTGTGTGTGTGTGTGTGTGTGTGTGTGTGTGTGTGTGTGTGTGTGTGTGTGTGTCTGTGTGTGTGTGTGTCTGTGTGTGTCTGTGTCTGTGTCTGTGTGTGTGTGTGTGTGTGTGTGTGTGTGCGCGTGTGGGTTTGTGTGTGTACCTTTACTGGAGCTGATCATCTGTAACACCATCTCAGCTGCACCTCTGTCATGAAGTCGAGCCTGCTGATAGAGAGTCTTCTGCTTCTCCATCTCCTTCTCCTGATCACACACACACACACGGCCAGAATATTCTGCACATTTATGAAATACATCTCTAAATGAATCTCTCCTCACCTCAAAAGTTTTCTCTTTTTCTTCATCATCATCTTCCTCATTCTCAGCACAGCTCTGCGGATGAAGATCACAACACTGACGTCACACAACACACACACGCTACGACACAAAACAAACACGGTGAATGTTCACCTTGGCCATCATGTCTGCGTAAGCCACGTACAGCTGGTCATCCTCCACAGAACTGAAATGACATCATCATCATCATCATCATCATCATCATCATCACACAGAAGTCATCATTTATTAAATGTAGAGTTATATGTGTGTGTGTGTGTGTGTTGACCTGCGTTCTGTCAGCGCATTATGACTGAAGTGCAGTATGAGTTGATGAAGAGGGTCTGGTTGTGTGTCGCTGATCTCATCTTCCTCCTCATCCGTCTTTAGCTGTGTCTTCTACACACACACACAATCAGCAGTGTACAGTACAACGCTGTGTCTTCTGTATGCATGTCATTCATTTAATAAACATAAGAAGATGCTGTACAACATGCTCACATACACTAAAGTTTAAAAGTTCACTTGAGATTAAAAGTGTGTGAAATGTTTTCCTTGACAATACAACATCTTTTGAGCTGAAAGTCATTTTATATTTGTTAACTCAAATGTCTGAAAAAAGTTTTGTGGACAAAAATGTAAATGTCATTTCTTTCATTAAAAAACTAAAAATGTATTTAATAAAATGTTTTGAAATGGATAACTTGAACTAAATGAGGTCAAATTAGTAATAGTCACAAATCACAAAACCTACTAATAAATTGAAGAAAACATTTCTGTAATTCTGTACAAAGAGTGAAACACAAATATAACAAGTTACAGTTATATATATTAGAATACAGAATATTATTCCCAAAGTTACACAGTTTTGATGAGTTTGTATATGAGTTACATGAGTTTATCATGAGTTATATTATTATAAAATGTAGATCAAAAAATGAATAAAGGATGTAAATAAGTGATCGTAAACTTTTGAACAGTAGTGTAGAAACAGTCAGAACCATGCAGATAATTACTGTAGTGACATCATGACAACATATTAAATGATCTTTAACATGTAATACATCATCAAACATGCATGAGTTTTTATCATGCAGGACATTTTTCCTCATAGACTTCATATTGACACACACATGTGTGTGACATCACATGACTGGTAATTTAAAGTAATTGTTCACCCCAAAATAAAGATTCCTTTATAATTGATTTACTCTCATGTCATTTCAAACCTGGATTTCACAATGAAGATATTTAGAAAACTGTTGATAATCAAACAACACTGACCCTGAGGTTTATAAACCACATGAGGATGAATAAATGATGACAGAATCTTTATTTTTCTGTGAACTATCCCTTTAAGACTGTCGTTGAGGCTCATCTAAAGACAGATGTCAAGACAGAAGAATAAAATCAACACCGGCCACATTTACACACACTGATGACTACTGGCTGTTCAGAAACTTGGCCCGTTCACTGACGATGATGTCATAAAGAGGAAGTATGATAAGATGACCGAACAGCCCAGAGAACAGCGAGCGAGCGAGACACCAGCGGGCTTTACTTACAGACAGATCCTGCACTAGCCTCTCCTCAAACGAATATGTCTCTGCCTCTATCCAGAGACGCCGATAGCCCGTGAGGAACAGATTAATGGAGCGATGCCTGAGAGGGAGGCGGGAGAGATTAGGCAGGGTTACCATAGCAACAAAGGATGCTGAGAAGGATGCTGAGAAGAATCAAGCTTTGCAAAGTGCTGGAGGGTGAAGGTTAAGGTAGTTAGTTCAGATTAATCTGACAGGTCATCTAAAATTCAGCAAACAACCAGAAATTATACTAGATCAAGAACTGATGTTCTTCTGTCGATCAGATGACCTGTCAGATTGTTCGTGAGAGTTATTTTCAAACCACGGCTCAGGAATGAGGGAGTTTCAGGAATCAACGCGTTCGGTGAGCGTTCATTACCGTGATGACAGCAAGCAGACCGTCATAGTCAGAACTCTCTAGAATTCTGTCCAGCCAAAAGCGTCGATACGATTTCAGGAAGTAATTGTTAATTTTGTGCCTGAAAACAGTGTTGATGTGAAGACGAGAAAGAGCCAAACAAAACAAAAAGATATAGAAATGAAAACAGAGAACATTCTTCAGTTAAGTGCATTAAGACATGATGATGATGATGATGATGAAGAGTTTAGCAGCACAAGTGAATGAGGCTCTTGAGATGAAGAATCTTCACTGGTTTAGATCATGTCATAATTAATTACAGAGCAGAAGAACAATAAAACTGACTGATGTGATACTGACAGACATTAGAGGTCTGATCCCACGCTATCAGCTCAGCTTCTCTCTGAAGACACATAAATTACAAACTGACTTTGTCTTTTTGTGCACTACAGTAATGAAGTAAATACAGTAAAGTTAAATCAGAAAGAGTAAATGCATACAACACCCCGCTCATGGTTTGGGTCTCAATGTCACAAAAGAGTCAGAAACACAAGAACAGAGTTAGACAGACAGAGAGAGTCAGACAGACAGACAGACAGAGACAGAGAGAGTCAGACAGACAGACAGAGAGAGAGAGAGAGAGAGAGAGAGAGAGAGAGAGAGAGAGAGAGAGAGAGAGAGAGAGAGAGAGAGAGAGAGAGAGAGAGAGAGAGAGAGAGAGAGAGAGAGAGAGAGAGAGAGAGAGAGACAGAGAGAGTCAGACAGAGAGAGAGAGAGAGAGAGAGAGAGAGAGAGAGAGAGAGAGAGAGAGAGAGAGAGAGAGAGAGAGAGAGAGAGAGAGAGAGAGAGAGAGAGAGAGAGAGAGAGAGAGAGAGAGAGAGAGAGAGAGAGAGAGAGACAGACAGAGAGACAGACAGACAGACAGAGAGAGAGAGAGAGTCAGACAGACAGGTTTATGGATGTGTTACCTGGGCAGATTGTATAGTGGTGCCATTCTAAAACACGCAAGAGACAGACAGACAGACTCTGAGAGAGACAGACATCTTCTGGATGTTTACCTGGGAGAGATTGTAGAGAGAGATCTAAACAGAGAACTGTTCAGAGAGAGAGAGAGAGAGAGAGAGAGAGAGATCTTAGAGATAGAGAGAGAGAGAGAGAGAGAGAGAGAGAGAGAGAGAGAGAGAGAGAGAGAGAGAGAGAGAGAGAGAGAGAGAGAGAGAGAGAGAGAGAGAGAGAGAGAGAGAGAGAGAGAGAGAGAGAGAGAGAGAGAGAGAGAGAGAGAGAGAGAGAGAGAGAGAGAGAGAGAGAGAGAGAGTCTTAGTGTGTGTGAGAGTGAGTGTGTGTGTGTGTGTGTGTGTGTGTGTGTGTGTGTGTGAGAATGTGTGTCAATGTGTGTGAATATGTGAGTAAGTATGAATGTGATTTTCTTAGTAGGTGAGAATGTGTAAGAGATTAATTATTTACATGTGGTAATTTAATACAAATATTATGATGACAAACACAAACATGAGAACACACACACACACACACACAGAGTGTGTAGTAAATGTGTGACCTGCTCGAGGTGAAACACAGCTGCTGAGATCCTGTGAATCCGCTCGACGGTTTTCTCTGGATCTGGAGGTTCTTCATTCTTCACCATTACGTCTTTATAGAGATTGAGCTGCCAGCGGACAGCAGGATCATCTGACTGCAACACAACACATCTGTTAATACTGTCCAATCACATCAATCCATCTGTGTCACATCTGTGTTTACTGTCTGACCTTCTCCTGCAGATGTAGATTCTGTCTGATGTGTTCCTTCACCTCATCATCTGTGTCTTTCTACACATGAAAACAACACAATACATCAGATCACACAAGCAAACTCAACACCAATGACCTTTGACCCCTCTAACCCCTGTACCAGGCCGTGTCTGGTCTTGGCCAGTATGATGAGCTCCTGGTCTCCCGGTGTGCACATGTTCAGTCCGATGGGCAACATCTTCTTCAGCGCTGCCACGATCAGAGACGTCTGGATGGAGTAGAAATCTCCTCGACGCTTCTTATGCTTCCGTTCCTGATCCTGACCTCCAGACTGACACAAAGAGAGAGACGTTAAAAAACACACACAAATACTACACAACACGCACAACAACATCTATGTCTTGATCTCCAGACTGACAGAGAGAGAGAGAGAGACGTTAAAACACACACAAATACTACACAACACGCACAACAACATCTATGTCTTGATCTCCAGACTGACAGAGAGAGAGAGAGAGACGTTAAAACACACACAAATACTACACAACACGCACAACAACATCTATGTCTTGATCTCCAGACTGACAGAGAGAGAGAGAGACGTTAAAACACACACAAATACTACACAACACGCACAACAACATCTATGTCTTGATCTCCAGACTGACAGAGAGAGAGAGAGAGACGTTAAAACACACACACACACACACACAACACATGTGTCCTGATTTCCAGACTTACAAAGAGAGAGAGACATCAAAACACACACACACACACACACACACACACACACACACACACACACACACACACACACACACACACACGTCTTGATTTCCAGACTGACAAAGAGAGAGAAAGACGTTAAAACACACAAATACTACACAACACACATGTCCTGACCTCCAGACCGACACAGAGAGAAAGACGTCAAACACACGCACACACACACACGCAAGCACACACACACACACACACACAAGCACACACACAGACACACGCAAGCACACACACACACGCAAGCACACACACACACACGCAAGCACACACACACACACACACACACACACACACACACACACTGTTCCATTTAATGATGATAAATCATAATTTTCTGGAAACTAAATATTCCTGTAACACTCTTGAGCTTTTCTTCACAGAAACACACAGACATTATAAAGACAGACACGGGTGATAACATGATGATGATGCGTGTCAGTTGTGTTGTAGCTCATCTCGTGTGTTTATGCGCTCACGTTACCTTCTTCAGATACGACTGTGATGAAGAAAATCAACAAAACAAACAGCAAAGAGTTAGAAAAAAAACTCATCACACAGGAAACAGCGATAAATATATCTGTCATGTTCATCAATCATTTAGCTGTTTTGGTTTGTATTCAGCAGAAATAATTATTTCAAAGTGACCTGATCAAGATCACATTATATTTGCCATTTCCTGTGAGAGTTATCAAATGTGTAATGTTATTTACAGATGGACCGTGAGAAACAAAAGCTATATAATCTCAGTTAATATAGCTTCAAATATTACACAATTCATGCAGTTATTCATTAAGTTTGGTCACATCACAGGTTTAGAAATTATTTGTTTTACTAAGAAAACAAATCAATCTGAGGGGATGAAAATTATTTTATTTCAAGAACAGAAATGATCAATTCTGTGACTGTATTTATGACATGTTTATGGTTTATGATTAGTTTATTGTGGGTCTTTAAGAGGAAAAATGTAAAAGAAGATTTAATGTGTGGTGAAATGTGAAAGAGAGAGCTTTTCTTCCTAATATTAAACTCATATTCTCTGTCAAATGGTTTATATCGTCTCTGTCTGATAGACTCTGTGATCAATCTCAATAAACATCACCGTCACAGTCTTACCTTTGACATCTTGGTTTTACTGTCACCGGTGAGAAACGAGAGATTGTTAATCTCATTCTGAACTACAAAGTTCTGCTCTTCTCTCTTGAAATTCTGTATGACACCAAAAAAACAGACCGACAAAGACATATTTATTATTATTTATTATCTATATTTTTTCTTTTAGAATAATATTTTTCTTTTATACTGTTTGTTTCAATGCTGCATCAAATGTTTTGTTGTTGTTTATAAAAGCTATCTGAATTTAACTGAGAGAGAGAGAGAGAGAGAGAGAGAGAGAGAGAGAGAGAGAGAGAGAGAGAGAGAGAGAGAGAGAGAGAGAGAGAGAGAGAGAGAGAGAGAGAGAGAGAGAGAGAGAGAGAGAGAGAGAGAGAGAGAGAGAGAGAGAGAGAGAGAGAGAGAGAGAGAGAGAGAGAGAGAGAGAGAGAGAGAGAGAGAGAGAGAGAGAGAGAGAGAGAGAGAGAGAGAGAGAAAGACACTAAACCTTACGTGTGATTTACACCACAAGATGAAAATTTCTGCCACCATCTTAAAGAGTTCATTTGAATCTGCATCAGGTTCCTTCAGCCAGCGAGACCTAAAATGAAGAAACAACATCTCAAAGGGTTTATCCTAATAAATAAATAGAAATTGTTGGTGCATACATCCGAGATTTGTAAAGTCTGATTTCTGGCACTTGTGTGTTACCTGTTGTTGTCCACGTATCTGATGAGCATGGGATAGAAAGCGTACAGGTCTCTGCAGAGAACAGCAAACTCATCCAGAATCAGAAGCTCCGCCTCCTGCGTGTCACCCTTGCTGTCAGCCTTCAGAAGCTCCTCCTCCACCACCACCTTCACCGTCTTCTTCTTCAGCTTCTCCAGCGTGGGCAGAAAGTGAGTTTTCAGGAGATCGGCACGAGCTTTGCTGATGATGGGCTGACCGTAAACTACACACAACACAGATCGCATATTAACTGAATATAAACTTCAGATAAAAAGCCAGAGGAGGGATAGATATGAACAGCAGTCTCACCTGCGATGCGTTTCATCCAGGAGGCTTCATCGATGCCCAAGTTACTGTTGAGGATCTTTAAGATGTTTCCCAGAATGATGCTGAGATGTTCAGAGGTGACTGTGGTGCTGCAGACAGACGTTCTGTTCTCAGGACAGTTCTCTGGTCCTTTCTCCCACCAGTAAGACAGATAGTTACACAACATGGGCAACACGACCTCAATGACGTGAGGCATCTCTGTGTATCGAGCACCAGACTCCGACATGTCATTAATGTCCTTCATCAGACCGTCCAGATGAGGCACTTCAGGACACATGTCGTCTACCGACTCCGGCATTCCTGCGACTGAACGTACAACAAGAGAAGCTGTGCTTTACACACTATTGCGTATTTGACGACAGCTTGAAGTGTCGCTCTTTTATGTTTGTTAGAGTCAGAAACTGAAATGAAATGCTGAAGTGAACATGACACGGATAACACGGTGTGTGTTACTCACTGGCTCGTTCTCGAGACGTCTTTGTGTTAAACACAGAGTAGATGTTGTGTTTGTTCAGCTGATGCTCTAAGAACGCCACGGGCATAACACCAGCCAGAGTCGCCAAACACTCACCCAACGCTGGCAACTGCCTAAACAACACACAGAAATACACACAATGAGCAGAGACGCACACTGAAACAAAGCATATACAAAAGATTGTGTATTTACAGTAATCTCTACTGTACATCACTCACCGCTCAACATAGATGTTCTTTCCTGTTCCCAGCGAATACAAACTGGACAGAATTCGATAACACGACACCTGCACATCATCCACTGATAAAACACAAAACATTAACACAGTCAGAACGACATCTCTTTAAGTTATTCATTCTGGAAGCGTTAAATCTAAAGTTCTGGACTCACGCAGCAGATCGGATCCAAACTGATGTTCCGTGATGTGTTCGAACAGAGCCGTGAGGATGGGCAGAAGAGCCGCGGTGGTGTAGTTGATGTTCTGTGAAACTCCCTTCATCTGACTGCGAGAGTGTGTGAACTTCCCCAACTTCAGATTCTCCAGAGTCTTCTCCAGATCTTCTGCTGCGTTGTCAAAGAACGTCCTCAAACCAGCTTTCACCAGTTCAGATGCGGATTTCATCACAGTCCTGTGAGATCCAACACGTAAACCGGCTTTGATTCAGATCAGATCTTTATATAGTGCCAATAAAATATTATATGACTGTCATCTATGATTTATATTCATCAGACCCGCCATCGTGAGATCTTGTAAGACGTTCTTACCTGGTGTCTAGCGTGTGTGCGAGGATATGAAGACAGCTGACCGTAGTGGTGGAGTCACTTCCTACAAACACAAGTGACTTAAAACCACAAACTCCATCAACATCCACAGCAAGCCAAGAGAGACAGACAGAAAATCATCTTACCAAACAGAGAGATCCTGTGTCTAACCAGAGCGGCCAGCTTACAGAAGAGACTGACAGACACACGGACAGATAGACAGACAGCAGGAGGAAGACCAGAATCAGTGCAAGAGAGAAAGAGGAAAAACTAAAGCAGGAGAAGAATGAAAGCCGGGGCTTTACATGAACACATTTCTACAGTAATATCATGTGATGTTTCACCTGGTGACCATCTCTTTCTCTTTATTAGACGCGTATCCGCTGCTGCTCAGGGTCTTGGTGGCAGAAGACAGAAAATAGAGCGAGTGATTCTTAAAGTATTGATCTATGAGAGGAAGAAGAACCTGCAGGAAAGACACTTTATTAACGTATAGCGTTTATTAATTATTGGGTATCACACGTGATTCTTTCTATAGACTGGAGAGATTATTATCAAACCTTAGCAAAGAACTTGATTTCTTGCTCATGTGGAGATCTGTTGTTCTGTCCGCTGCTGGCCATCACCTCTGAAACAAACACATGACTGAACGTCACTTCACACGTCTCAAGATCTGATTCAAGAAACCGGTAAGAAGATGTTTTACTGAACATACCGAGATGAGCGATGAACTCCTGTGCAGAATCCACATATTTCAACAACTTCTTGAGAAATTTATAAGCAAAGCGTTTCTCCATGGAGGAAGAATCGTGTTCAATGTCCTTCAAACCCCTAAAAAAAAAAAAACAACAACTATCGGATCACTATCGGTTATCCAAACACAGCTCTGGATACGACAGCACACGTGTGTAAGCGCGTGTTCATACCTGCTGACTGAATAACCGTTAATCTGAAGGAATCGAAACAGATCCTGAGCTTTCTCACGATCTTTGACTTTCTCTTTAGCTGTCAGCGTGTCGTACGGCACGAGCAGAGGATGAGTCGCACCTGCAGACACAGATCATGACACGTCAACTCATGACCTTTCACCTCTAACACCTCACATTCTGTGTGTGTGAACTTGACCTTTGGCTCCGAGGTCATTCTTCTTTTTCTTGGCCCAGATGTTGTGATAGTTTTCAGCCAAAACTTCCACCATGGACTGAAAACAAACACAAACAGACATCAGATGCACACGTTTAGTCATTGTTATTCTATGTAAACATGCTGGACAGACGTGTGTGATCATTGCTGTCACATCTTCAGCAATGAACTTTAAAGACACCGTGTCGGGCAAAAATAATTTCAACTTTTACAAAACATTGGACCAATCAGAAGACCAGAGAGGCAGGACAAGCATTGCACATTTGTGTTTACAGCTGTTCTGTTATTTTCATTATTGCATCACGTCTCAAAAGCGCGTCTCAGGATTTTTTACACTTTTCCCGAGTCCTAAATGCAACGACATGTTCTGTGTGAACAACCCTTTACCCTACAATCTACATTTCAGGGTTAATTTAGCTTATATAGAAATATATAAATATATTAAAAACAGGAACGTGTGTTTAATAAATACATGAAATATTTTCAATGATAAACATAAAATGATTATTAGTAACTTACCTGAAGTTCTCGTGAAAGCGGCACATTGCTCATGTCCAGCGGTGTCGGGCTAAAGCCGTTACCCTGAAAATACCACAAAATCATCCAGTCCATATTCTTCATAAATGAACACATGAAAAGTATGTTGACTCTCAAAAACATGTTCTTCTTTGTCACATTCATAATGTGTATTTCCATTTTTTGAAATAAAAAACTCGTGATATTATTCTAATGTCTGGAATTGTCTATAAATAAAACTGAAAGCACCTGTGAAGCCTGAGATGTTCTGCGCATCTTCTCAATCTCTCTCAGCTGAAACATTGCGTCTCCCTCTTTGGTTCGGTCTATCGTCCAGCCCATGGCCAACATGCTCTTTAAAGACTCACGTACAGTCCAGCGGTACGTCTCTTTCTCCTGCGGGTGGACACACAGATGAGAATCAATCATGTGAATGATGTCAATGTCTTGAGGATAAACCTGCGATTCTTTCTACCTTCTCTGTGAGAGCTTTGTAGGATCTCAGCATTGGGTGTGTTTTTGATTTTTCATCTATGTTCTCCCCATATT
The DNA here is from genome assembly GCA_019155185.1 of Beaufortia kweichowensis. Classification (NCBI taxonomy): domain Eukaryota; kingdom Metazoa; phylum Chordata; class Actinopteri; order Cypriniformes; family Gastromyzontidae; genus Beaufortia; species Beaufortia kweichowensis. The sequence continues at coordinate 17,269,399 of CM032805.1, read as the reverse complement.
TCCAGCCCAACATGACCTGCAGACAGTGAGAATCAAACGGAAGCATCTCACAAGAGAAACAACATGAAGAAAGTGATCTGAAGAAGATCACTTGAGTGAATGAAGATGTGATGTCACAGTTTGTGAATGTCTGACCTTCTCTGCAGCCCATTTCTCATGGGAATGTTCAGCGTATTTGTTGGCGATGTGCTCCAGTTTCTCTGGCAGACAGATGCTGTGAGATGAAACATTCATCAGTAAAATCATGAGATTTAACAGTAGATGATGTCATTCATTTAGCACTGTGATCAGTGTGATGCTTCACCATTAGAAGCATGACTGTATCGGTAATATCTCATGCTGTAAACGATACACTAAATGCTGTGTGTTGGGACAGAAATACAATGCTTTTCATTCCCACACAACTCTCTCTTTGTCGTGCTTTCTCTCTTTTTCTCACTCTCTCTCACTCTTTTTCTTTCACTCTTGTCCTCTCTCACTCTATCGTACTTGGCCGTGTTAACAGGTCTGGGGTCAAAGTTTCCCTGTACATCTACAGTCTCGTGTTTCTCCAGCGCTGTGCTGAGTGACGGATCAATGTAGTCTGGTGGAAGAGCTCCGGCGATGGCGCTCAGACACGGCATGGCCATTTTAAACAGCTCCTGATCATACGTCTGCAGAAGACATGACACAGAGACATGTCTTTCATGTGAAGGGGCCGTCACAGGACAGAAATAATGTCTGGATTCAGATGTTTACGTTTCTGCAGATCACACACTGAGTGAACGATAATCATGTCACCTTCTGAGAGAGAGAATCAAAGATGCCCCAGAAGATCTTCTTGGTGAGCAGAAGCTCTTCTTCAGACGGCAGACAGTGACCGGCCCATCCGGACGGGAGGCAGTAATACTTCCAATTCTGCTCGTAATGATTCGACAACAGCTGTAACGGACACATAAATGTTTTCATTAATACAGTGTTATATGTGTGTTTTTTGGGAATTAAACCCATGACCTCTGTGTTGCTAATGCAATGATTTGAGGAATTAGACTTTTTAATGAAGAGCAATGAGGCATTAACAAACAATCATTAATGAGCACTAGATAGGGCTCAAGCACAGTGATGTTTGTGATAAACACACTGAAGGACGTCTGCAGCTAATGACTGAGACTCTGCAAACTTCTACTGTATGTGCTGGAGATTCAGAGAGAGGCGGGACTAATGTTTGAGAGACACGGCTAATGTCAGAAACATATGAAACATACAGAAATTAATCAAACATGTTGTTTACCTTCAGAGGCATCTTACAGTATTCAGACAACAACGGCACATCAAACACCAGCCGACGCAAGAGAGGCTGCAACATGGACGGTCTGAGACACCTAAAGAGAGAGACACAGAACACTAATGAGGGCTCTTAATAGTCAACAGTGTTTTACTGTTCTGAACCCAGTCTTAACTGGCAAAACTGTATTTACTTATAAGCAAAAGCTTACATTGTTCAGTAAGATGCAATGATATGTTTTTATAGTTCCTGACCTGCAGACGGCCAGTAAACACTCCTCTATAGCGTCTCTCTGAGCTTTAGTAAGTGAACAGCATTTGGAGAGTCTGTAGATGGTGTAAAGGGTCGAGTCAATGAGCGCAGCGTGATGTTCTGTACCGGTGAAGTGAGGAGCACAGCGTGTGAGAAGAGGCAACATAGCAGAACCGATATATCGGTTCAAAGCCAGAGCGCTTTCAGTCGTCCTGAGAGATTCCTGCAAATCACCACAAAACAAAACACGTCCAAAACATAACCTTAAACATGACTACACCAGGATTATCAAATGATAAATCTAAGACACACGTCAAACTGCTTGCTCTTTATATTTCATGTTAAAGTGTTCTTACATGGAAGATCATCTTTAATGCCATATCAGCATTTATTTAATAAACTTAAACTGAAAATAAGAAATGTTGCCTTAAACTGAAAAGCAATAAACTGAAATAACTTGAGCCACTACAATTATTAACTGAAAATAAATAAATAAAGTAAAAAAAACTATTTAGGAATATTATAAATAAATAATTTAATAAATAACAAAATGACAAAATTGCTAAAAATGAACTTAAAAGTAATGTGAAAAATAAAAACTAGAATAACTATAATATAATGATAAACTATAATAAAATGTAATGTAATTTAAAGTAATTTTAATATAGACATACAATTTCTGATAATAGTGAGTAAATGTAAAGAAATTAACTTTTGCACAGTATAACAGAAGTTAGGTTCCAGTATAATGTTACAGTTCACATCAATGAATTGTTAATGAAGTTAAAGGTTATGAAGATTTGTGTCTCACCGTGTCAAGTGAAGCAGCAGCTCTCAGGTCCGGCAGAAAGCCAACCTCCAACAGATGCAACAAGAAACTCTGATCCTCTATACCATACACACGATCCAAAAACAACACCATAGGACCTTTGTGATCCGGACAGAAACTGGCAGACACGTCCGGCTCTGTCACACTGCCATCTGACACACAGATTTCATTTAATTCACTCAAGATGCATGTGAAGAAGCTCATTTAGACATTGTCATGTTTATTTGTTTTACAGAACAACAGTATGAACAGGGTTAGTCTGAAACTAGAGAACTAGATTCAGTTACAGAGGATTGATGCGGCACAATGAGTTTTGTACCTTTATTGAGCACAGGCATTTTCAGAGGAATGCTAATGATGCCCACCAGATCCTCGATGGGTACGAGAGATCTCAAGATGGCACGAATCCTCAGGGCTTCACCTTTACCCTTATTGATCAACTGCAGGTGAGGATCAAGACACGATGAATAACTTTTGTAAACATGCAAAAATGTCACTGTACAACATCATAAACTGGGACCTAATGATCTTACGTGCATCTCAGGAGCGCATCTGCCCAGCAGATCAATCAGAGCCGAGTAGAAGGACATGATGGCGTTCCCCACGTGAACAACCTCTTCCTCTTCCTCACCTTCAGTAGATCTGTAGCACAGAGATGAAGATCATCATCACCATCATCAGCAGTTCTGGATGTCATCGGTCACGTGTGTGCATGCGTGTCTTACGTGTCTGACGTGTGACCCGGGCCTGTGCTGGGCAGATCCAGTGCTGGGTTCTCTGAGATCTTAATGGCCTCCTTCATCGCCGCCAGCAGCCCGTTTCCACCCTCTCCTCTCAGGGCGGGACCAAAACACTCCGGTCGGCGAATCAGAAGCTTGACCACCACGCTGGAGTTTTCCTCTACGCTCTCACCTGAGACACACAGGAAGTGTTTAGCGTGTCATTTTTAGTAAATCACCAGTGTGATCTTGCACCAAAATCAGAAAGAAGATCAGAGAACAGTGTTTACTCGTTTACTCAATTTACAACATTGCTTGTTTGCATTTGTTTACCGTTGACAAACACAGCAAATCGCAAGAAGGAAAGGTAGCGTTCGCCTTCGATAGGGTTCCAGCCGATATCTGGATATCCTTTAGCCACGAGCATCGAACAACTCTGCAGCCCACAGCCCGCTAGATACGTCACAACCTGCACGGATATTTATATATATACAGAATATGAAGAAATATTTAGATATTTCATTATTTACATTGAAAAAGTAACCTGCAATATTGTGTATCAAACAGAGATGAATGTGATATCCACTAACACACCTTGTCCAGGTCGGGCTCCTCCAGCGCCAGAGCCAGACTGTTATTATCCATCACAGATGCAGCCGCCACATCCAACGGTGTTGATCCTCTCATAGATGGAGATGCTGTCAACACACACAAACACAACATCACTCAATTAACAGAATAAAAGTTTATTGTGTATTTTATGGATCTGTAATTGGTTTGTGTCCTCACCCAACCCCACACTACTGTTCTCCAGCAGATAACTCAGATGATCAAACATTGCTTTCTGATTCTCACGACTGATTCGACAGAAGTAGCAGAGAAATCGACAACAGCTCGCAACCATTTTGGGAAAAGCGATTTCCTAAAGGAGAGAGAGAGAGAGAGAGAGAGAGAGAGAGAGAGAGAGAGAGAGAGAGAGAGAGAGAGAGAGAGAGAGAGAGAGAGAGAGAGAGAGAGAGAGAGAGAGAGAGAGAGAGAGAGAGAGAGCGAGAGCGAGAGCGAGAGAGAGCGAGAGAGAGAGAGAGAGAGAGAGAGAGAGAGAGAGAGAGAGAGAGAGAGAGAGAGAGAGAGAGAGAGAGAGAGAGAGAGAGAGAGTTCATGTGTCTGTGTGTCTGGATGACACTAACTGGAACAAACATTTCACATATAATATTAAAAATCAATTACCCAACAAAATGTACCCATGCTTTAACTATAGATACCATGTTTTTGGTTTCATTTGTGTGTGTGTGTATCAGCACCTGTGATTTTCCTCCACCCAGCACGTTCACCATCACCTCCATCACAGTCTCGTGCATCCCCAGAACCCTCATGAGGTTTGGATGCTGGTAGAAGACCTTGTTATTCATGATGTCACTGAGACACAGAATAAGACATTACATCACTCACAGACTGGCTGAAATATCCCTCATACACATGAGGACTGTGAGGTTTCCTGTCTCACCTCAGACCGTCGATCATCAGCTGCTCCTCCTCTTTACCCATGCGGACGCTCAGCAGCGAGCGGATCTGACCCAGAGATGCCAGCAGGTGGATGGTGTCGCTGACGGAGGCGGCGCTGATGGTGTACGTCTTCCTCATGGCTCTGAGCAGCTCACCGATGCTGTCGTACTGTCTCCTCAACAGACTAAACATCACCCGCACCAGTTCAGGATCCTGAATGTGTGATTCCTGAGCCCAGCTCACCATCGTCTGAGAAATCAACTCTTTCAGATTCGCTGCAAGGAATATAAAGAAATATGTAATATAATATAATAAACGATTTCTTCGGTACTATCAGGGAAAGTACTCACTCGGTGCAGTTTGCTCTTTCTCTCTGGGTTGCGTCTCAGATTTCTGCGGTTGACCTTTGATCTTATAGACCAGCGCGAGCAGGCGACCTTTAATAGACGTGTCCTCGTGTTCCTCGGGTTCTTCCGCTGGAATCCCTGCAGGGTGACATCACATAAACGTGCACATTTATTCTTCTGTATCAGGTATAGATACATTATTATATTATCAGTGTCAAGTCCAGACTGTACTGGGTTAAATGTGAAGAAACGCATCAATACATTGATTTTATTCCAGTGTTGGTGGGAAACAACATTAAATATTCAGAAGGCTGTAAATGTTTAAAATGACTGACTGAAGAAATGTGAGGAACAATCATCTGAAATGCTTTTATATTCACACGTTCACAATTTCACAAAATATATAAAGCCATTTGAAAGATATCATCAAGAAAACTGCTGAGGTTCAGAGAAGAGAATCAGACATGATTATAATGAAAATAAACACTGGTTTCTGTACATACCGCAGTGAAGCCGCAGTTCACCGTGAAAGTCAAAGAGTTCCTCCTGTATGTCCTCTGGACACGGACAACACTCACCCATGTCAAAGTTCAACAACATGTTAATCTGAAACAAAAATATTCAAATATTGTTAAAAAGCTTTAAACTGAAAGTGCATCTGGATCTCAGGGATCTTTAAAATAGATAAAAATATCTATAAGTCTAAAGAAAAATAAGAATAAGTCTAAGAATAAATCTAAAATTTACATTTAGGTGACCTACAAATTCCTAAAAGACAATGAAGCAACACATCATAATAAATAAATAAAACAATCGGGTAAGAAAAATAAACTGGAATTAAGCACTCAGTGAAAATTAAATTCTTAATTCAATTGTATTTTTCTTACCTCATTGGCAGACATTATTTCTTGTATCAAGCATAGACATAATTTACTCTTTTGTATCTGAAAAACTAATTTAATACCTTTACTTCTTAAGAAAATTTATCTAGATTTAAGAATGTTTGGTTTTACAAGTCATTATTTTGTTTATTTAATAGCAGTTCATATGAATAAACATAATATTAAGTTGGTAATATTTATAAATAGTCTGTCTTGTAAAGTAGGTTTCAAATGAAACTAGAATATAAATATAAATGCTTAAATGATAAATTATAAGCATATATTTTTCTAGTTTGTGATAACTGCTGCTGACAGACCCTGACACACGAATACAAATCAGTTTCTGATCAAACTATCTAATGTGAACAGAAAGTCACGAACAGTCATGATGTGGTTTGTCGTGTGAATGCACCTGTTCCTGTGGAGGAGAGCGAAACTCTTTTGTCTTTTTGGCCGTGACGGCAGCGGACATGTTGAGCGCCAGCATCAGTTCATTATAGCGAAACTTCTGATTATACTGCAGCTTGGAAACGAAACCATCAGAGAACGAGACGATAGCCTCAATCCTGTGTCTCAACTCACAGTCGCAGAAGTAGTGAAGCAGGTCGCACATCTATAGAGATTCACAGATATAAGTTACAACTGTTACAATTAATAACAATTATTATTTTTCTATTTAAAATTCTCACCTGACGCTTGACACATTCTGGTAATTTCTTCTCCAGCAGACCCGTCGTGAGAGTTTTACCCTTAACGGGTTCTTCCTCGCCGGTCTCGATGGTCTTCTCCTCGGTTCCCGTCAGACCTTCCTTCACGGCGGTGTCCTCCTTACGTTCTCCAAACACGTTGGGCTCGATCAGGAGTAAGATCTTGTGAACGTCATGGCTGGTCAGGATGCCCATGGTGAGCAGGGTGCTGATGAGACGCAGGATAGGTACGAACTGATACTCTACGCTTCCTCCGACAGGATCCCTGATGTGATCTCCTCCACCCTGAACGGCCTCCGTCAGCATGCTGATGGCTTTCTCCTTCAGCACGTCCAGCGGGATCTCGGGGCTGTAGAGATGCTGGTTTCGTTTAGTGCTGATGAAACAGGGTGGAACGAAGTTAAGTTTGGGTTTCAGTGACGTGCTGAGACCCACACCCGGAGGCCGGTGACGTTTGGAGGCGTCGGTAAAGAGCCGGATGCCGCGTGTTTCAGAGGTGACGGGAATGATGAACTCGTTATTCATCATGAGGCGAGCGGCTCGGGCCGTCTCCAGGTGGACGCTGATGAGGACGTTGTAGAAGCCCTCGCGCAGCATGCCGGACAGGTATTGGTTGTCGATGGTGTAGAGGAGCTGCGATTGGTCGAGATGGCTGCACAGGGCGTGAGCCACGCGGGTGTTGCCGTGAGCGCAGAGGGCGCAGTAAAGCTTCAGCGTGTGATAGTGGAATTTGCGCAGTTCCTCCTGCTCGGACAGCTCCATGATGTCCACACACCTGCGGTAAAACCAACCGTCATTAAATCTGTGACAATCACTAACATAGCCTGGTATAAAATCAAGTCTATAAAATGACTTCAGTGTGTTTAAGCAGAAACAGGTCGAGTCGGGTTCTGGTACCGGTTCTCTTCTGGGATGTGAACAGCGAGCATCTGCAGAGGTTCCAGACACTGCAGCATCCATCCGTGTCTCTCGTTGATCCGGGCCGTCTCTACCTTCAGGAATATGTTTGGCATTCGGCTCCACATCACCGAGTTGATGGTCTGGACATCCAGACGCGGCGGACACTGAGGAACCGGGTTCTTGTGTTCGCTTTTAAAGATGGCTGATGATAACGGCATGGCGTTCTGGAGACGAGCAGTCAGAAAAACATTGATGTTGACTGTATAACTCAATTGAATCAGACATCTCTATGTCTTACAGGGATAGTTCAGCCAAAAATTCAAAATTCTTTCATAATTTATTCATTATCATGTCATGTGAAACCTGTATGACTTTCTTTCTTCAGCAGAACACAAAAGAAGAGATTTTGAAGAATGCTGATAATCAAATAACATTGACCCTCACTGACTTCCACTGAATGAACACAAAACCATTTCTCAAAATTTCTTCTTTGTGTTACAACTATGATGATGACAGATTTTTTATATTTGGATACCCCATCACAATCCACTAACCTTAATCTTTCCCAGTTCAAACTGGAACAGACTGGAGCTTGTTGGCCGCACAAACACAGCAGGAAACAGTTTTGCGCTCGATTCCACCTAAACAACAGATCCATCACATATAGTTACTTTCATGTAGAATATATTGATATTGGTTTGTGTTACTGTACGTCTGAGTTTACAGTACAGTACCTGGTAAGAAGTTGAAAGCTCTTTGCCGTTGACGCTGAAGCTCAACAGACCGGTGGCCACATCGATAAGACACCCGATCTCTAAATCTACGTTACTTCTGCCGGCGGTCTGCCCGGCGCTGCCGATATCTCCACACCAAAACATGTAGCAGTTGTTTCTCTTGACGCTGTGAGATGAAGGAGTGGGATAAGTCACAAACACACAGATCAAAACAGGAAACCGAGCGACAGCGATGCCCACCTCTCGTGCACACGACCCCGCTCGTCTCCGAGGGTCACCGTCACGGTACGGTTCTTACTGAGGTTAAAGTTGTTGCTGTAGTAATGATAGTCAGGTGTGACCCAACCGACCCACACGCAGGACGGATCCTGACCGGCGAATATTCTGACTGAATGATAGTACTGCAGAATAAAACATATTTGCTGGTTTAAATCCTCATGTGAGGAAGTTTTTAAAGCATTTGTTTCTGTTTAAATCATGATTTTTCATAGTCAGATAAAGTGCCGTTTTCATTCATAACAGTTCATATTCCTCATAAATGAACACATGAACATTATAATAACTATTTGATGTTCTTTAAAGAATCATCTCTTCTTCATTTGTGGGGTATTATTGCTTCTGATTTGTGTATTTTAATTCACAGAAATCCTACAAGTATGTTGCCTCTCAGAAACGTGTTCTTTTTTGTCACATCCATAACACATTTTTAAAACAGATAACTCGGTGTATAGACTGATTTTTTTCTGATGTCTGAACTCTATTAACAGTTTAGTCAAATATAAACAGATGATTTAATATATCGCTAATAAATACATTCAACATTTGTGTTTTAATCTTACTGTGGTGATGCTGCTGTAGTCGAATCTCCTGCTCTCCTCTGAGTGTTTTGTCGACTTCACTGGATGTCTGGAGAAAAACCATGAATAACATCTGTCCATAAATGTTATTTTTTACTCAATACATGTGAAATAAAACGTAACGTGCATCAATAAACACATCTGTAATCCAGATTTCTTCAAACTGAGACAGTGATTGATCTGACCTGTGTCTGAGTTTCAGCGGTTCCTCCTCATAGATGCCGTTCAGATGGCCGCAGGAGCTTTTAAAGGTGGTGTGAAACTCTACGGGCATGCTCAGTCTGAAGAACACCATGTCTGAGTTACTGTTCTGAGTCCCAAACGTCTTATGAGTGACCTTCAGACAGGGCGGACCGTCAACAGTCCCGTCGATCCTGGTGACCTGCACGCAGAATAAGACACGGTTCAGATCCAAACACATTTTGCAGAAGACTGAAAGGTCAAAGATTCTGATGAAGGTCATCCTCACCGTGATGTGATTGTGGTCTTTTGGCACATTAAAGAAGGTGGGCAGACGTTTACTGAACCACATGGTCACCTCACGATTCATGTTGACGGCGAACGGTCTGAATCCCTCCTGCAGTCCGCACATGGTGTAGTATTTAAATGTGCTGGCGTCTTTACCCAGATTCATCCGGCCCACCTGAGAAAGTCCTAAACTGCAGACGGGGATGAAACCTACAGGCAGAAATGATGTCATTACAGTCAGCAGATAATAAAAATAAAATACAATCAAAGTGAAGAGTGTTCTAACCGTCACTGATGTCAAAGTCAGCGAAACAGAGTTCAGAGCCCTTGTTAGTGATCAGGATTTCTCCGTTCAGGGTGAAGATCATGGATTTGTCCTCCATGTTGATCATACAGCCCACCACGTCACCCGTGTGCCAGCAGCGCCCGAAGAGTCGACTGCCCTTGTGGAGTCGATGACCCTGCGGTTAACATACAACGTTAGCACACAATAACGTTACACATATGTAGATTTACAAAAACCAAACTCACCCGATGTCCATCAAAGACGTACGCTTGATCATCCGTTCCGAGTTCAACGTCAGGTTTACAGCCGGGTCGAGCCCATCCCACCCTCATGTCTCCACCCGTCACCACCTCAAACTCAAAATACCATTTCCCCATCTTCACAGCGTATGTCCGTTCCACGCGGAAGAACCGAATCTTATCGATGCTTAACCTCTCCACCACGTGACCTGCTGAAGAGACAGAGACATATCAAAAGAAAGCATACTTCCTCAGTGTTTGTCTAATGATCTTACCAACATCCTGGTCGGGCGGCTCGACGTTGTATCCGTATCCGATCAGAGTGCGAATAGCTTCCCGAAGACTGTCACGGTTTGACTTCTTGGTTCTCTCGTCGAGTAAAGCGTACGGCACCAGACGGGGGTTTCGTTTATTCTTCACGTCCTGCAGAGACGGAAAGACATGCTGTCATTGGCTCGGGGACCGAGCGCTCTGATTGGACGCTCTGGGGATTTCTGAACTAAATGAGAAATTAATTTGTCTTCATTATAATGCTTTTGTTAAACTGTCTGACTGTCCTACAGGGAAATGGAAAAACAAAACACAATGACACATGCAGCTCATTGTAATGATAATGATGAGTAAATCATCTGTATCACATTAAAGTTTTTGGTTTCTTGATTTGGTACCTGTTGTATGCCATATGTCCAGCCCTGTTTGATACGGTCTTTGGCCCAAACATTGTGAGCATTTTCAGCCAGTTTATCCACCAGCAGCTCCTGACCTGGGGTCAGTTTGACATCAGACAGGTCCAGCGGGGCTGGTTTATAACCGTTAGACATCATGTAGCTGTAGATAAACCACACAGAGAGTTAACATGAGCTAAAGAAACACAACAGTCCAAACCTGATATCACTCTTATTAAACTGATGAACAAACTATTACACAGTGTGAAAGTAGGTGAGCAATTCCTTACAAATGTCAAGCTTTTTAGCATCATACTGATAGTTCAGATGTTTAAATCATGATTTTTCACAGACAGGTAAAGAGCTGTTTTTCAGAAATGTCACATCTATAAGGCTGGAATTGCCCAGGTGATTTTTACTCAGTTCTTGCTAAATAAAACCAGATTATAAATATTCATCGAGTCGCTTCATCACAGATCTCCATCTGTTGTCGTATCACCTGCGGTTCATATAGTGTAACTCACAGCAGATTTGAGACACTTACTTCTTAGGCAGTTTGACTTTTTTCAGGTCGTCTTCAGCATTGACCTTCATCTGAACTACATGACAACCTAAAGCCAGAAGAGTCCTGAAACACACAACTGGATTTTTATATTATCATCCTAGACCAGGGATGGGTAACTTTCATAATGATGAGGGCCTACTGTATTAATCTAGAGACACGTTTTACAATTGACTTTTTATTGAGGGAACTCAATATACAATGAATGCAACGAGTTTAATGCAACAGCGCGCATCTCCTACTACGATTAATTACCATAGTGACCGGCAGAAACAAGCGCCCTCTCCTGGTTGGAGAATTAACAGCAGTCTTTTCATTTTTCAGCGATCATACGGATATGGTCCTGCGGGCCGTATTTAAGGATAATGCGGGCCGTGTGAAATTAAACTAACATGGTTACTATACTATACTATAGTTAAATCATGGTAACTACAAATTAATCATAGTTTGCGATACGTTACCTTTACTATAATAAATCCATCAATTTTCTAAAGCAAAAAGTCAGGCCGATCTTTTCACTAATGCCTCATTCATTCAATGTGTGATGAAGAGACACACACGTGTAAAGCTCTTACTTCAGTGTTTCTGTTGACATCTGTATGTTGTAGCTTCTCTCAGTTTCCGGCAGTTTGGAGAAATCCACCAGACACGGATGCTGACGTTTATTATCCTCTCGGATCTGAAGAATGAACATGTATTTATCAGAACTCTTGAATCTCAAGAACTTCTGATCCAGATCCAGCAGAATGAATGAATAAAACATGTTTCTTGGGAGATTTGGGCTGCAGAGTTTTAATAACACAGTAAAACTCTTTATTTCATGAAACGCAAACATGCTGTAAAGACTCACTAATGTACCGCTCAAACCCAAGAACACATGCTGGATTTACACAATAACACTGCTGTTCCTGAATTTACCCTTATGAAAAATTAATCATGGTTTTATTAGAGTAAAAGTGAAGTCACCATAGTTTTGTCAGATTGATAATCATGTCTATTACCATAGTTTTACTACAAATACTATAGTTAAACTATGATGAGACCATACTGTAGTAAATTTGTGGTAAAATAAAAAAACTATGGTTAGTATAATTAAAGCACGGTTAATTTTCATAAGGGAAACTTTTCCTCTGATACTCAATCAAGTTAAGGTTAAACTTGAAAGGCTTAAAATTATATTATGATGAATCTTGTATTGATCTTTTGTGAAAAAAGAATTCATTGTCAAATAAAAGCTGCAAAAAACAGTCCATTAAATTAGAAAGTCAAACAGATAAATGTTTTTGGCACAATATGACTGCTGGCAAAAACCTTCATAGCGCATTAAAAGTGGAAAAATAAAATAAATGTTACGAGCACTTTAATATATCTGGTCTTTAAACTGACTGACTGAATCGGACACTCGTAATGACAACTCGTTCATCTCTTTTCCAAGAGTTACTGGTTATTTATGGAGATTTTTATAAAAGAAATCAAAGAATAGTTTCATCTTTTCTTAACGGAATATGCCAGCAGATATTAAGATGAAACTCAATGACCTACAGTAAAATGACAGGATAGATGAAGACTGATCAATGCAAACAAACACTTTTGGACTTGAATCAGACTTGCTGATCTGTGTTAGACTGAATGGGTTTCTGAATCAGAATAAATCTCTCGGCACTGTGAAAGACGCTCGTCCATCATCTAACACACTCTCTGATCTCATGCCAAACCCAAAGACTTCTCATCTGACAGACAGCGAAAATAAAAGATGAGATAAAGACAAAACTGATCCATAAAATAACACACACACATATCTGTGGATTTGATTTTCTGTTGCATTAAAGGGCCCAAAATACATGAGATCAGAATCAGATAAATACAGTGAAATCCTTTACGAAATACACATAAATACATCAAATATTTATTTTAACTACAGGAAAAAGTCTGTTAATGTGTTTAATCTCATCAGGCCCCTTATCTTAGTAAATCAATCACATATCAATGATACGACATGTGAAAATCATGGACTAGATATTACTAGGCTGATGTGGATGACACAATGAAACAGGATGATCTTTATAAATCACTTACCCGCTGTTTTATTTGAAGAGCAAATTATAAAAGAGAAAGCAAACGTGCACTCAACAAACCACAGGTCACATGATAGACAAGCTCTACAGTCATTCTGTATATTTACTTGTAGTCTGTTTATCAGATGAATGGACCGATGTATTATCAGATGAGTGCGTTAATACGGGTTATTTACCTTTCCGTACGTCCAGCCCATCTCGATCTTGTTCATTCCCCACAGCTCATGAATATTCTCCGCCAGACGATCTCGAACTTTCTCCAGATGAGGAGGCATGACGGTCTGAAACACACAAACATGAGACACGTCAGTCAGTCTGGAAACATCACACACGGAATCCAGAGATATGTGTGTGTGTACCTGAGACGTGTCCACGGGTTTAGGTATAAAAGAAGCCTGTGACAGGAAATGAGTGTTTCCCAGTAAATCTCTGACTCCGCCCACATCTCTCTTATATTCCTTCACAGGCTCCACCCTCATCTTTTCTTTAGGCAGGAGAGCCTCGTAACACGGTGCGTAACCAGCCGGAGGCAGGAACTTAAATTCACCATGACGACCACCTAACAGGAAACGCACCCTGAGCAGAGGTGAGATGACATCATCAGTTTCCTGTCTGACACACACACACACACACACATTCGCGGTTAGATTAGATTTGTTTTTCATACTTGACCCCGGCAGAGAAGCTGACCACAGGGAAAAACAGCCCGTCAGTGTTAAAGTTCTCAAACATGCCCTGAACCGGCTGACCGTTGATCCTGAATGAGATACTGGGAGAGTTCAGATCCATACAGCAGCTCACCACATCATCAGAGGTCAACATGTGCTGCTTCACAGACGCCACCGTACGAGGGATCCGTCCTGCACAAAACACACACGCACGCGCCTCTGATCAAAACTCACATAACAACACGTGAAACAGTGATGGAACGTCATGGTTTACCTGACCACAGGTGGAGTCCATCGAAACCATAAGAGTACAGATCATCTCCAACTCCATTACCCCCCCAGCCCTCTCCTCCACCCGGGTAGGGGGCGTAACCTTTAGTGGACGCCCACCCCACCCGCAGGTGCGAGGGCTCGCCGGTCATGAAATGATCGATGTGAACGATCATCAGCTCAAAGTACCATCTTCTGTACTGAGCTGAACCTTCACTCACTCCTACAAAGATGTTGGGTCGCATGCTACAAACAAACACACATAATGCCAGTGTCTTTAAATGTAAATAAATGAATCACATTCATAGGAAGATGACGTGGAAAAGAACACAAATCACCTCTGAACGTCATTGACCAGTCGCGTCTGCAGGAGGAGGTCTCGTCTGGACAGCAGGTGATCACAAATCAGATTCTGATTGGCTCTCACAGCGACTCCATTGCAAACACACAGAGAGCAGAGAACATCCAGAATCTGAGCACAGAAAATTCAAGAGTTATACATTATACATATACATGTTTTTGTACAGTGTGTTCTTTACAGTCTGAAACTTTCCTGCAGTCTATTCTGCGATAACAACCAGCTGGCTGTACATTATCCCACTTATTATGTGGTTACTTGAGTACATTAATCTGACAATATTCTCAAATACACCACAGGACCCTTTTTCACTATTAATTATTAAACAAAAGTATAGCAGTCAGATCAATTCACTGCTGATTTGTCAGCATATTACACCAGCTCTACCATCTACAAAAAACACCATGACACAGTATATGAGTCAGTACCATAGTAATACAATGCTATTAGCATGTACTGTTAACCTCAAACACACAGACAGGCAGACAAGACCTTGTGATTGCGTCCGTGTTTGTATAGCAGAGAGATGATGGTTTTGATGTGTCCTCTCTGAATGATGTTCAGAGCTTCAGGACTCTCAATCAAAATACAGTGAAGAACCTCCAAGATCCCTGAGAAGACAATCATGATGTTTATCAATAACAGATACCATCTGATGCTTAAGATGCTTATATAATATTTTACAAACTTTAACATTGAAATAGAACAGGTTAATTTAGCAAAAAGATCATTTTTGATTTTGAAATCAGACAAGTAGATAAATAAACATCAAATCAACAGTGATTGACTGAATGGCAGATAAACGAAAGTAAAATTAATCTAGAAATAAAACATTGCACACTGCAAAAAAAAGCTTAAAACTTGTTTCATCAAACTGTTGGAATTTGATATGATTTTTAATCCTTAAAGAATACAAAGATTAAACACACGAGATACTTTAAAGGTGCAATCGAGTTTAATGAAACTGCCCACCTGAAGATGATTCTAATCTCTCCAGTTTACTGACCAACCAGTCCAGATTGTGAGAAAACTGAGTGCAGTTATTCCTGTTTCCCCGGATGAGAGACGCTAGAAAAGGACGAATTAATATTCAATATACTGAAAACAAACTTGAATAACTTCATAACTTCACACCTACAAAAGAACTTCACGAGAAATCCCTTCAAGGACAGAGCAGCGATTCCTTAAGGAGATGCTTTCATGCATATTAATAACTGCATCATCTCAACACAAGGACGGCTGACGGCGGATGAACGGACCGGGTCACCACACAGATGGGAAACCAGGACAGAAGCTGTGGTGTAAATTCAGTTCGGAGCGAGCTGGAGAAAGTGTGTGTGTTTGCTGTAGACGTGATTATCACATTAATAGGCTTTCCTCTGAGATCTGTAATCATTCTTCATGAAGACTGTGTGAAGGACAATAACAGACTGAGACGAGACGCAGCACGACCATCTGTCTGATCTGAGAGGAAAGTTTACACGGCATCAGTGATCTGTACGTACACCACTGATGATATCTTGTTAGTGTTTCATCTGTGTGTGTGTTACACTGGACAGCTTTAAAGAAAAGCTACAGGTCAGTATGAATATCTCTGATAAGTGGTATTGGCAAAAGTTCAGTTAAGCTTATGAATCACTACAGATACACTTTTACTGTTAAACACACAGTTTAATAATTAAAACAAAGTAAATGCATGTTTTGTGACGTGCTAATGTTCAGGTTCTCTGGAGACGTTCATCTTCCACAGAGCACATGTCACACCTCTCTTCATCTCTCTCCATTGGCTACCGGTTGCTGCTGCATTAAATTTAAATCATTAAATCATTTAATGTAAAACCATCACAAACTCTTCACCCTCATACTTTAACTCTCTTCTACACATCTAGAACCCATCCAGAACCCTGAGCTCAACCCATCCAGAACCCTGAGCTCAACCCATCCAGAACCCTGCGCTCAACCCATCCAGAACCCTGCACTCAACCCATCCAGAACCCTGCGCTCAACCCATCCAGAACCCTGCGCTCAGCCCATCCAGAACCCTGTGCTCAGCCCATCCAGAACCCTGCGCTCAACCCATCCAGAACCCTCCGCTCAGCCCATCCAGAACCCTGCGCTCAACCCATCCAGAACCCTGCTGGCCAACCCCATCCAGAACCCTGCGCTCAACCCATCCAGAACCCTGCGCTCAGCCCATCCAGAACCCTGCTCAACCCATCCAGAACCCTGCGCTCGACCCGTCCAGAACCCTGAGCTCAACCCGTCCAGAACCCTGAGCTCAACCCGTCCAGAACCCTGAGCTCAACCCGTCCAGAACCCTGCGCTCAACCCGTCCAGAACCCTGCGCTCAACCCGTCCAGAACCCTGCGCTCAACCCGTCCAGAACCCTGCGCTCAACCCGTCCAGAACCCTGCGCTCAGCCCGTCCAGAACCCTGCGCTCAGCCCGTCCAGAACCCTGCGCTCAGCCCGTCCAGAACCCTGCGCTCAACCCGTCCAGAACCCTGCGCTCAACCCGTCCAGAACCCTGCGCTCAACCCGTCCAGAACCCTGCGCTCAGTGAATGAACGTCAACTGGTGTTTCCCTCACAGAAGGCACTAAATCTCTCTCTCGTTCTTTCTCCTTCTCTGTTCTCTGCTTGTGGAATAATCTCACTAACACAATCTCATCTGTCACATCCCTCACCTTCTTCAAGAGACAGATAAAAACACACCTCTTCCATGAACACCTGACATCATAATAGGAACAAAAAAAACCTCTTCTTTCCTCTACAGGTTCTTATCTATCACTGTGAAACATTGTAAACTTAGGAAAGCACTTCTTTGTACTATTATTGCCGCTTTTGATGTGTCGCTTCATTGTCTCCTAATATTTGTAAGTCGCTTTGGATAAAAGCCTAAATGTAAATGTGCTGTTCTAACATTCAGGTTAACGCTAACGTTCACATCCTGTGCTGACTTCACCCTCTCTGATTCTTCAGGTTCTATGTTGTGGTTCTCACCCAGTAGCTCATACAGCAGGTTGAGAATGTCTTTCCACGCCGCAGCAGCATCTTCACCAGCGTGTTCACCGAAATGAGCAGCACTGTTATAAACACTCAAGCGATCGATGCAGTTAGACACCAGAGACAGCATCCCCTGAAACACATTCATACGGTTATATAGATGCTCTATAGATGAGACGAGATCACGTCATGCACATGCACTGAGAACATTAAACTCATTGACTGGCAGGCAAACATCATCTCACCTCCTGCTTGAAGAGGTTCTGTCGGTTCTTCAGTGATCTCAGCTGGATCTGTTTCTTCTCATGTTCCAGCTCAGCGTCAGGAAGCCTGAAGTATGTGATCAGATCATTAAGCGTCTGGAGAACCTCTTCAATGGGCAGAACCACAGACATACGGTTCTTTCCGCTCAAACTCTCGAGCTCTCTGCCGAAACAATATCAAAGATGTCTGCTGTGAAATCAGCTTTAAAACCAACGATTCAAAATGCCTTCAGAATTCCAAGAATGGAAATGTCCACAACTACAATGATAACATTATTAAATCAATAAAAGTGCAGAGAGCAAGTTCCTGAAACTTCACAAGAAATCCTGAGAAGTCTCTTGAAACAGTTCTGAGGTGATCCCAGTCTGTCTCAGAGACACTGACATCATTCATGTGATATTATGAAATATATGTGATGAAAAGCATTTAATGCCCTCAGGAACACAATTTTAATTATTCATGCAGAACATTCATGATGCATGTGAAATCTAAAAAATACACTGTGTGTGTGTGTGTACGTGTGTGTGTGCGTACGTGTGTGTATGTGCGTGTGTGGGTTTGTGTGTGTGTGCATGTATGTGTGTGTGTATGTGCGTGTACGTGTGTGTGCGTGTGTGTGGTACCTGATGAAGGTACTAAAGAGTCGCGTGGTGTTGCGAATGATCCGTGCGGCTCTGGACTCCTCGTGTTGACAGCGCTGTAAGGTCAGACCATCATCCATGTGTCCTTCTGAGTGAAGACACACCTTCACAACACACACATCAATTAAAAGCCAAACTTGTTTTTATGCATCACGACATGCGTAACAATCCACTTCCTGTCTGATAACTGAATATAATACTGAACATCAACACCGCGCAGCAGCAGGTGTAAAGGCTGTATGTTTGTCTGTGACTCACTCGTCGTTTTAAAGGCCCGAGTCGAGTTGATTTAACATCAGGCGCCTGATAGGACAGCCACAGACCCGTCGCCACGTGCATCAGAAAACACAGAGAATCTCCATATTTGATCTCTGCTACACCCATCCCTTCAACATCACGCTTCACGCTGCAATCCAGCTTCTCCTAAACACACACACATCAGACACCTTTAGCCGAAATAAATATATTTACAGATTTTATTATTTCATTATAGATAAGAACGGTCACAGTACTGCATGAAACGATAACTTTGAACAGAAAATTAGCATGTAATTCATGTAAATGATGTGCATCTATATGACTGATACTTTTCTGTAATCATTTGAGAAAACAAATAACACGACCTGTAACAAAAGCCAAAGACATGAGCGAAATCAAAATAACAAACCCAGAAATATAGAGACAGAACAACAGAAATATACACTATACAATTTAATAAACATTAACAGTAAAAAAAATTATAAATCAAAATTAAGATGCTAAAAGTGAAAAACTAGATGATAAATAAAGGTTTTATGGATCAAAATATGTCTTTTTATTTAAATCATTCCATTAGATCTAAGTAACACAAAACAAAGATATTTGTGAATGAGGACAATATTTGCTCTTCAACTAAACTTCAATCATTTAGATTTCTGTGACATCTCAATCATCAGATGAATTATAAATAGATGACCTTTAACAGTCATTATCATGAGACGCTGTGAAATAAATCACTGAACGTGAGATGTTTCAGACCTTAGACGCTCTGAAGCAGAAGGCTGTAGATGTGGTGTCTGATCGCTCACGGTCCTGCAGAACGACCCCTCTGTCCTCCGTCAGGGCCAGATAGTGACCGGTGGTCAGGTGACGCAGACGGAAGGGTTGACCCCAGCGGACGTGACTGCCGCACCAACTGTAAACACATACACGTACACAAATGCATTGATCCGGGAGATTTGAAGCTCTGAATGAATCAGAAGAAACGGACCCACACCTGATGCGTAACGGCTCCAGCCTCCAGAGAGATCGAGCTTTAGCTCCGGCTTTACCCGTCTCATAATTCACTATCCTGAAAAACAGCAATGAACTGCTGAACATATAAATGTCAAACATGACAACTAATACAAAACAACACAAATTTATACTATTAAATTATAGCAGAAAGTAAAATCATTAAAATTCTCAAACAGTTAAATGTCTGTGACACAAAGCAAGTGTTGTATCTGTTTGATGTTTGGGAGGTTTTAACAGCGACTTTGAAGGTTAAAGCGTACGCTGATAGATTTATTGATCACCTCACAGTATCGTGACCTGGGCGTTCACAAAACAAACACTTCCTGTCATTTACACAGACGACCGGGCCGGCCGATAACAGAAATCTTTCACTCGTGATCTCCGTCACATCTGAAGGAGGTCAAATGCAAAAGATCGAAAGAACCTTTAGGGAAAGTTCCTTTGATTAGATTTTAAGGACACGATGCCACAGGCCCCAGCTGACAAATAATATCTAATCCAGCAGATGATGTGCTAAACATCAGCACGCTAAAAATACACCGAAACGCCCGCAAGGAGCAGAGAGAGAGAGTCGTTTTACATCAAGACATATTCGACTTTAGTCTTTAGTGTGAAATGTGCCATTTCAGATCTGACTGAAATTTGATTCATGTTTTGACAATTACTTTCAATATATTTCTGAATTTTACAGCATGTTTAAC
Source organism: Beaufortia kweichowensis (assembly GCA_019155185.1). NCBI lineage: Eukaryota > Metazoa > Chordata > Actinopteri > Cypriniformes > Gastromyzontidae > Beaufortia > Beaufortia kweichowensis. Next base: position 17,248,931 of record CM032805.1, on the reverse strand, counting down.
GCTCCAATGATCTCAAAAGATGAACAGATGATGACGTTTGTACCTCTGTTCTTCTTCACTCTGATCAGACGCTGGAATGGTCAAAACTTCATCGTGCCCGTGAAACAGACGCATCACATGACCACCAAGAAGATATCCTACAGGACAAACACACATGAGACAGAAGTAAAAAACTTTCTCGTTCTCTTCTTTGTGACGTGATGTGACGTACCCTCCTCCACACTGCTTCCTGAACAGATGGGATGCACGTTCCATAGCGTCTGCATAAAGGATGCATCCACCTGGATGTTGCCATTGGATATGGACAGATGCTGCAGAGGGATGCAAGTGTTACTATGGAAACACATCCTCTCGACTCATGTCTGCTATATTATACGCTGGTCTCAGAGGTCAGAAGCAAGGCATTATGTGTATGGAAGATTTATATGACAGAATATAATAATGTTTAAATCAGTGATTGATACTTACAAGATATCGTTCAGATGAAACACTGACCAGAATGAGATCATCACCAATACGAACTTTCTCTCCTTCAGATCTCTGTTTTGAGGCGGGATGAATGGTCCACCAGCAGGCTTCACCTGGAACACATCAACACACACACATGCAGAAAACAGTGTCTGCGTGATGACACGTCACTCTCCTGTAATCATATTAGTTTTTACCTGTCGAATCCTCTTGCAGTCCGACATCAAAAGATAATTTATCCGTCATGGATCTGGATGTCTTCAAACAGGTCAGATACTGTAACACAATAAAGTTTTACAGAGGATCTGAACTACAGTATTTTAATAGCAGTTTGAGGTTTTCCTCACCATTTCACTGAAGGAGTGTCTGAGGAGGATGGCGTGACCGTACAGTAATGTTCTGTGTCCTGCGCTATGAGCTGCCTGCGAAACACAACCGTTTTAATGTGTTAACATACCAGACGATATATACTTCACTGACACATCAAGAACACTGCAAACAATCTTTTTCTTTCTCAGTCATTTTTCCAACATAATCATAATAATAAATATTCTTGGAACAAGATATTCATTCAAGATGCAACATCAATGACAAATTATGTTGGACATTTGCACCAAAATTGTGTGATGCTTTTGCATAAAACAAAACAAGAGGTTCGTCTATGATTACTTTTCTTATCCTTATTGGCGAACAGCTTTTTCTTGTTTTAAGCGAAAACATCACAAATTATTGGATATATTTCTCTGAAAGCCAGACATAAACGCTTGCGTCATTTTGCTTTTTCATTTTGCTTAAAGATATTTAGAGCATTGTTGTGGAAAAGATGAATAAAACAGTAAAAAAATATATTTTGCAGGTCAGATATTGACCTAGGAAATCTGATTGTATGTCACGCTACATCTGATGTTAAACATTGTGAGAATGGCTCACCTTTCTAATGAACTGCTACAAGATGCATGACAAAAGAGAACGACAAAAACATAAAAAAAACCTTTATACAACGATCAAAATCATTCATCAGCAACATGACCGATATCACTGCAGATACACAGAGAGACAGAGAACACTAAAAACTCATTTACCATGGTATTATTACTGTAAATATGTGCAATTGATAAATCGATCCCCATTTATATTACCATAGTTTTACTTTAAATATCATGTCTAAACTATGTTTACTATAGTGATGTAACAGAACATTCTGGTTACTGCTGTATTACACACACGTGGAGTATTATTGTGTGTTTAAAGAGCTCAGCAGCCCTGTAAGAGGTCAGAGGTCACACTGCAGGTCACTGGAGCTGTGTGATCTTTCCACAGCTGTGACCTCCAGCCGCAGGGTCACATTTCCACAGCAGTGAGTCACCTGCATGATACCACAGTGTACATTACACGAGACGGACCGAAACTGAGGCTGATGCTAATATCAGAGCTGTCACATGTCATCAGCATCACAGCAGCCAATGAGAGAAAGCCTTTATGAGCTTCATCTCAACCATCCTGTCGTGTGTGCACAGATCTGACCCGACCGCTTCATCTGAATCTATTACACGCTCTGATTAACTCTAAAGGAAACTAAAAAGGACACAAAGAAACAACAGGAGAAAACATTACTTTGGGTGCAAATGTTGTGTGTTTTTGTACTCACGTCGTTGTTTTGTCCCGTTTTGGCGAGCATTTCCTGCAGCGCTCGCACAGAGAGAGACTGCTCCAGCACGAAACTACAGATACACACATCTGGAGGATAATACTGATACACAAACACAGAGAAAACACAATCAATACTGTTGTAAAACCATGGGAATTGTTTTAGGTGTTGAATTGTGTGTATATACTGCATGTAGTTTGTCTGCTGTGAGAAAATAATTTAACACAAACTTCAGGAAACACTACTGAACATTATCAAACAGCAGAAGAATTGTGTCTTATATCGTGTCCAAATTATTTCTAGAAAATTTACTTGAAACTTTTATTTTCACTTTGCAATTTTATTTTAAAACTAAAAACTTAATGGAACTTCAGGAGGATTTCTTGACATAAACCTCCATTCTCCTCTTAATAATACTTTGTCGTTTACAGAGATCATTTTAAGCCAATGAAAGTATCTGACTCTAAACATGTGTTTTATTCTCTCAGCAGGTCTCTGAACGGCCCATATGAGGTTCAGGACTAAATCAAAACAGGCCAGTAAACCCCACTGAGAGTTTCAGGAGAGCAAAGAGACACAAACCCACAAGAAGATAAATGAAACGCTGCTTTCAGAAAACACAAACTCTCAGAAAGTAGATCATGATGTCCACACAGATCCTGAGCTGATGAGGAAAACTTTAAAGGTTTTTATTGTAGGTCACAGAACAGATTATATTGGACCAGACAATAAACTACTACAAAACTTTACAGAAGCAACAAACAACAAATTACTGATGAACCTCTTCGGATCGTCTCTCTGTGATTATTTTATGTCATGGATCACAGACATTAAGACTGATTCATGTTCTGTACAGTAACCCAATCTGCTGTAGATATGAATGAATGATCTGCAGATATATAGGGATGAAGTGCACTGCAGAGAGACAGAAACTGGGTTTTCGGAGCATTGGCTCGGCTCGTGAGACCGCAGTAACATCCGGCTCTTTATAAATCACTTTCAGAAGATCCACAGCTCTCTAATAGAGATTTAATTTGCCCTCTATATAACAGCACCATCTCACCTCATAACTCTTTCATTAGAGCTGCTGTGAAAATACTTGCCAATGTTCATCAGACTGATTCTGAATAAACCTACAGCTGGACACAGATTTAAAACGGTATCATTACACAAATCTATGAGGTTAGCATCAGATACACACACCGTTAAACTGTAGTCCTTTATTATACAGTATACTGAATTAGTGATGTATTATGACCCTGAAGTCTAAAGTGATTTCACATCCTATTGTCTCCATTTATCAATTTCATGTCATAAGGAATTGTGAAAACACACACATGTCATGCATCGAAATGTAAACGTTAATGTGCTTTTATCCACAAATACCGCTGTGATGTCAAGTAAAACATGAGAGCGACACATCGCATCATCTGGCCACAGCGCACAAAGGGGCGTTTATGTATGTCTACGTTCTCAACCATCCAGAACAACCTTTGACCTCTGATGCATTGGGTAAGACAATTGCTGGAGGTTATAGAACGCATTAAGGAGCTTTAAGGTCACTTGTGCTTTTATCTTACACCTCAAGTCTTAAAATACTGCACCTAAGAGATCAGATAAAGACGCTTATACAACCGTCATGACACAGTGCCATTTCAATCAATAACTCTAAAGATGAAACACAAACCTAACCGCTCTGAAAAGTCTGCTTTCTATTAAATAAGACTTAAATCTAACATCAAATGATAATAAACCATCAGTGCATGTTGTCCCAAAGAAATGCTTTTCTTCATAACCAGAATGTAATAATTGCTCTGCCTCTTTTTGGTGACATCACACATTCTCATTCATTCACATTTAATGATGTATGATAATGTTTGTAAGTCATAGACATAAACATAAAAGGCAAATTAAGAGCTTTGACTTATTGCTGTGATGGGTGAACAGTGCCGCCATATTGGACAGGACAAAATCGATCTAGAAACATCTACATGAAGCCTCCAATAACTTACTTTAAATCTTGATGGTTTAACATGGAAAGATATTTAATGTGGCATCCATGTTTGTCTACACATAAAGCTTTTATAATATCTGGAAACATTTCTGAGCCAATCACCTGAACGTTAATGTCACGTGACTCCCCTGGAGTCTCTGATTGGCTGACGGTGATCACTGCAGTGCAATCACTTCATATTAATCAGAACTATATTCATATGTTTTCAGATAAAAACAACATTAAAACTGTCCGTATGATTTCAGCCATCAATAGAATCAATGATCATGCGTGTGGTTACAGTAGCTACATCATTATTTCTCTCTCTCCCCCTGAGGGTCGATACAATACAAAACACACAATAAAGACAAACCCGCAGTGAGAGAGATGATACATCATCCCTGTCTCACCTAATGACCATCACATCACATCCTCCTGCACCCAACAACAAAACCGCCTGATATCACGCCTGTAAAACCTCCACGACACACAAGAGAGAATTAACAAGCAGGATCCACAATACAACACAATACAGATATTTAGCTGCTGTGTACTGCACACAGGATTATTAAAATGTTCAATAATGATTACCGCCACACAACCGTCCGCCCAACCAAATGAACACATGTACAACCAGGAAAATGATAAGATAAAACACAGGAGCAAAGAAATGCAAAAATACCACACAAACAGTATAGTGTGTGTGTGATTTCTGACCTTGGCTTCTGAAGTGGGTTCCAGATAACAGAGGCGGTTTCCCAAACCCTCCGCGCTCAGACAGAACTTCCGGTTCTCTTTCTGAATACATGCCACACACTGAAGAACCACCTCATCATCCTGTGAGAGAAACACAACAATACTGTACAAACTGTATATTGTGCAATTCACATACATTCATACATGCATATATGATTACGTAAGAAAGTGGATAATGTAAATAATTGTATGTTGGTTTTATGTTCTTTTCATAATTAAGGCCACTACATGACAGATATTTTTCCAATGTATAAAATTGCTTTCTTGGAGTTGATGTCATACAGGGTCACAGTGAAACTGTGACAAAATTCATAAAGATTTTCCCAGGTCTCATTTAAAAGCATGATTCATGTAATGCGAGGAAGGAAAAGAGGAAAAAAATCTTGTTTTCTATGACTCAGAGCTGACACTAGACTAATACACAACAACTGTACTTGCTCAAATACAGTACACAAAATACAACGACAAAACATTTATTCCTGTCTATTTCTTCACAAGTACATCACATGTAGACCAGTATGACCAGTATAGATAACCTTCAGTTTACAGACCAATTTTATATGTTATCGAGTCATTTTAAACCAAAATAAACAGCATATTTTTCATCATTCTTCCATTTATGATACAGGTTTGCTTTTCTCAATTCATTGCTTTTCTTTATATCTAAAAAATGTAAATGTTATATAAAATAAACGCACATTTATTCTGCACTGAAGATTTAAATGCAAAAATGTATCACAAATAAACCTTCAGATCATACAACATAGCAAAGCGAAATCACATGAATATCTTAGTTGTTTCTCCCGGACAGCCACACAGACTTTTGCTGATGTTTTCAGCTTCTCCAGTAATGAAACAAACAGAAGCAATAAACGCAGCAATAAACACAATCTCCGGTCTGTGGTATAAACGCAGCAGATCCAGCAGACGCTTGAGATTTGCTGTGTAGCTCAGATAACATGATGACTCTCAGGTGCCAAAGAAACACTGCGTTTGCATTTATCTGCATTTATCAGCGCTTTTCTACATCAGGTGTCACACCACACATCTCACAGCCATGAGATGATACAAGATGAAACATATTCACTCAAGTACATACACAGAAGTCCTCTCGCTTCACAATTACTCTCAGACTACAGAAATTTTCACCGTCTGCTGATCTGGATCTGTTTTAACATTGTGCACCCGCGGCATCAGTTTGTCCAGCTAATGTCAGTAAGCGATGGGCAGGACGGCAGGCTGATGTCTCAGCATGCAAGCCATTCCCGAGCCAAACGTCTGCTGCGTGTTGTGAGTTTAAATTAAAGAGGTCAAATCACACTACATTAATATTTAATTTTTCTTGATGTCCACACAGAATGTTAGTAAAGCGTTTCTGCTTCAAATAAAGTCTAAAATGAGGTAAAAGTTCATCCTTCAATTACAGCCCGTGTGTAAAGCTGAACTACACTGTGACAGATTTATTTAAAAATCAGGTTAATAAAGTACAACAATTTACACAATCAAGACAAAAGTACAGATTGACATTACAGTGTGTATGAGTATGAACATCACTATGGTTACACCTCAGCATGACATTTTCTTCTCGTGTCATTACAACGTGAACATGTTACACAAGAACTGCCGAGACACACAAAAAATCCCTGATGAGATCTCTGAGATCTCATTCTTCTGCTGCTTTGGTCTCCAACATCTCCGATGTTTCAGAGAAAAGGAGCTACATAATGTAGATGTGATGTGCTATCAAAAGATAAGCGGACTTTCTTATCAAATTTCTTCTAAACCAAATTATCAAAGCTGCAATATTCACATTCTTTTTGTAATTCTATAGTCTTAATGCATGTCAATAATCTTCCCATTGTGGTCTACTTATATTTCTCTTAATATTAAGATTAAGTCTTTTATTAGAGAAGTTAACAGATAAATGCAATATAGTGTAACTGAGAACTCAACACAACCTTTCTCATGACAACACACACACTGTATAATGTACATGACTTTAACATCTGTGTGATTTCAGTGAGTATGAATAAATAAAAGAAAACTTAATGTGAACATACTGCTGTGCAAAAGAAACAGCTGATCAATATGATGCTATTACTGTAAAACCCGACATTTTAAAAATGAATATGTTAAAGGACTTGATATTCAGAAAGATCAATGTACAGATCTATATGACAACACCTCACCCATCAAATGCTTTATTATTATAGATCACATTAACCAATAGAAACAAAATAAACTGATGTTCACAGATAAGATAATATTACATGATTATGAGAATTATGCAATTCAAAAAAGTCATCAATATGATAAATGATTATTGTCAAATTATTGAAGAGAATTTAGATCTTAGATGTGCCGAGAATGCATTACAGAAAGATTTATCTGAAAGAAATAATGATTTAGTGTCACTTAAACTGCATTTGTGAGACAGTAAGATGCAGTTTTCTGATACACACATACCAGAAAGTAAAAACATTTGTGATCAATAAGCCACACAACATATTTTAAAGTGTTAAAGTAATGTATAAACATACGGTTTGAAGTTTATACGTTTTAAAACAATTGATCAATAGCTAATATGTAAAAAAGTATGTTGTAAACATACTTAAAAATGATCTGATTATCTTCTGATAATCTGATTATACTTAAAAATTGAAGGCCTAACAATACACTCCACAGTAAGATATTATAGTTTTTATTATAGATCTGAATGATAAATCTTACTTTTGATGGCAAATCTGAGCACTGAGGTCATTTTATCAGAAGAAATATCTGATAAACAGAAGACCTCTCCTATGTTCCTCATGAGACCATTTATCTTAATCTCACTGCTGTCTGGGAGAAACAATTAAGATATAAAAGAGATTGTGGATTTTCTTTCCTCTGAGACTGGACCAGAACAGACATGTTTTTAATATAACAGTAAAGCAAAGCAGTCTCTGTTCTTTCCACAGGAACGCTGTGCACAAACACAATCAGTTTTAATGCAAATGAAGCCTTTATCAGATATTAAAGCTAAGCAGTAAACACACCTGCCAAACCAGCCAAAGAGAGAACACAAACACAAAGATCTGAAATCAATGCCGATACAAACACAATGAAGTGAAACAAAGCTAAACAGAGCTGCGGATGCACATCTTCACACAGACACACAAACACACACAGCAGTGTGGTGAAGCTCCTGTGGAGAAACGCAACAAGCTGTTGAGTGACTCGAGTCACAGAAACACTCTGAACTTATCCATAAACAAACACCCGTCACAAATCTGAGCACAAGATGCTTCAATTGTACAGTAAGACATTAAACGATACACGAAATGATTAAACGATAGTGTGTGTGTAATCTGTGTCTAACTAACAATCCACAGCAAGAGAGAGAGAGAGAGAGAGAGAGAGAGAGAGAGAGAGAGAGAGAGAGAGAGAGAGAGAGAGAGAGAGAGAGAGAGAGAGAGAGAGAGAGAGAGAGAGAGAGAGACAGAGAGAGAGAGACAGAGAGGAGAGAGAGAGAGAGAGAGAGAGAGAGAGAGAGAGAGAGAGGGAGAGAGAGAGAGAGAGAGAGAGAGAGAGAGGAGAGTGAAACACTGTGAGAGAGAACACCTGAGAGAGACACAGACACAGAGAGAATCTTCTGACAAACACAGATGATCTTAATAGTCACCACAACACACACTAGAGTTGGATGAAGTGCTTGAAAATGTGTACTAAAGCATGTTGCATTAAACATATTTTTACACTTTACATTAAACATATTTTTACACTTTATTGTAATTTATTGAAGTGTAAAAATATGTTTAATGCAACATGCTTTAGTACACATTTTCAAGCACTTCATCCAACCCTTTAGGCTAGACATTGTTGTAATAAAATTTTTTTTACAGTACATTCAGTTTTTCTGACAAAACCCATTTTATACTGGAAATAGCTGACAACCTCCTAGTAACCAGTTCTGTGTATGCTCATCTCTGCTGTGACCCGTTTTATTTGACATCACACTTCTGATGATGTGTGTGTTAGACATCCGATTCCCTGCAGACAACTGCTACCTGTCATATTATGGGTGATGTGTGTGTATTCAATCTATCTATCTATCTATCTATCTATCTATCTATCTATCAAGACGTTTAAATTATATATTTTTATAATACCTTTCCAACATGTAGTATATTATATTGCACAATACATAATATAACACTTGAAAACATAACATTTATGTTAATATTGTGATAGTTTCCATGGGACATGGAAAGGATCCCTACATGCATTGAATAAACAAATGTATGATCAATATATTGATTAATATATAGAAGGCAAAGATATTTTATTTCTTATAATTTATGTAATTTTACGCACAATTAACTGAAGCTCTTACGCGTCCTGCAGCAAAAACAAAACATGGAAAAACTCAAATGTACTATAATTCATTTATTGAAATGAAACTCGTCATGAAATTCATTCATCAGACGCGTCAGTTGAACAACATCAGACACAATGCGCAAAACAGCATCACACAGTCTCCGATCATTCTGCAACAAATTGGGTCCCTGTATTCCGATTTTGCGCACCTGCAGTGTGAAAAGCGCCATGCGTTGTGTATGTGTTTCTATATGAGATACACACGGATGATCGCATCATGTGCACGCGCAGAAATCACGCAAGGAAAAGCGCTACTTACGGTGCGCAGGAACTGGATCTCATCCTCCGCGTCTCCGCCTTCAGCCATGGCCGCTGATGAGCGCTCAGTGTCCGGCTGCGCTCCGTCAGTCCACCGCAGCCATAGAGACGCGCCGCACACCGACTCTCCAACGCGCTTAAACGTGTGTGTGCGCACGCGCGCGCGTTCCGTTAGACCAAATTGGGTTTTGTCTTGTGACGTCACTCGCTGCGTATATTAATATTAATGCCCAGGTGAACGCGGCGCGTTTGAATTACATTGCGGTGCGCAAACGTAAAGGGGTGTTTACACCAGTAGAACTGGGCAGTACTTTCTCCAAATAATCCAGAATGCAAAAGAATATACTGATTATAATGTATAGACTCGATAAATTGTAAGTCGCTTTCCATAAAAATGTAAAAATGTTTTCAATTTTGTCTGACTGAGACGCGGCGCCAAACGCCAATGTTTGCGGCGTTATTTTACTCGGTTTTCCTCACATCTCGAGACTGCGGGCAGCAAAATCTCGTGTCGAATATACTTTTAAACGAATTAATCCTTTTTCTCGGAAACTTTATCAGAGAGAGACACCAGAACACATGATTACATTTCTGAGGGAAGACATCGAAATCTCTAATGCCAAACACAGGTGGAGCGTCACGTGAGGAAAGCATAGATCTGCGTCGCTGATTGGCTCATGGCCTGTCAATCTGACTCTGAGGTAACGCCCATCAGGTATGTGACGTTTAATTCTGTCTATTCAGTCTGCTGCTGTTTTCAAGGTCACTGTGACAATGATGGAGACTCTAAAGACTGATATTTAGACTCTAAAGACTGATATTCAGACTCTAAAGACTGATATCAGACTCTAAAGACTGATATTTAGACTCTAAAGACTGATATTCAGACTCTAAAGACTGATATTCAGACTCTAAAGACTGATATTTAGACTCTAAAGACTGATATTCAGACTCTAAAGACTGATACTCAGACTCTAAAGACTGATATCAGACTCTAAAGACTGATATCAGACTCTAAAGACTGATATCAGACTCTAAAGACTGATATTCAGACTCTAAAGACTGATATCAGACTCTAAAGACTGATATCAGACTCTAAAGACTGATATCAGACTCTAAAGACTGATATTCAGACTCTAAAGACTGATATTCAGACTCTAAAGACTGATATCAGACTCTAAAGACGGATATTCAGACTCTAAAGACTGATATTCAGACTCTAAAGACTGATTTCAGACTCTAAAGACTCTAAAGACTCTAAAGATATTCAGACTCTAAAGACTGATATTCAGACTCTAAAGACTGATATTCAGACTCTAAAGACTGATACTCAAAGACTCTAAAGACTCTAAAGGATATTCAGACTCTAAAGACTGATATTCAGACTCTAAAGACGGATATTCAGACTCTAAAGACGGATATTCAGACTCTAAAGACTGATATTCAGACTCTAAATATTCAGACTCTAAAGACTGATATTCAGACTCTAAAGACTGATATTCAGACTCTAAAGACTGATATTCAGACTCTAAAGACGGATATTCAGACTCTAAAGACTGATATTCAGACTCTAAAGACTGATATTAAGACTCTAAAGACTGATATTCAGACTCTAAACACTGATATTCAGACAAGCCTGCTGAAAATACAATATAAACACCACAGAAGTTTTACTAGATTGTACTTTGTACTTGATTGATGGTTATAATGGGAGTTGTATGGAAACTATAATGGTCTCTGTGGGTCTCTACTGGAAATCTGTGTAAACTAATAAAACAACATTAAGTCCTACTGGAATGAGACCCAAAACACACTACATAAATGAAGTTTGTAATGGTTTTAATGGTGAACAGCTGTTGTTTTTCAATGTAGTTTGATATTAATCAGGCTTATGTAAAATCTCTCACGGTCTGTTATCCTCTGCTGCACCCTAGTGCTCTTAATGTAGAACAACACAATCATTTCTGTGGACTTCAGAGGAACCAAATTAACTTATTGAATATTGAATATTTTCTAAATGCATTAATGATTAAAACAATTCACTTAAACAATTAAATAATATAATTTTACTCATTGATTTATATATCTGATTTGATATTCTACACAATAACAGTCCCATGTACAATGTTACAAAATTAACATGGTTATTTTTTATCTAGTTATATGATGTGGCAACTATAGATGTGGTTGCTGTTTGTTTTACAAACTAATATCTCACTGTTGAAAACATTGAAATTGACATAAATATAAATATTAATAGTGGTCTTTGATACAGTACATTTATTCATATGTTTTTTTTTCTATTAAACGTCAGAGATTAAACTAAAAGCATGTTTTGCTGGCTCTCACAGGGTATATAGTTACATAGTTACTGTTACTACAATAAACCTACAGTGTATTGCCATAAAGGATCTTCTTCATGCACTGTAAGTTATTTCCCTTCACTTCATTAAATATGACACTTTCCTTAATAAAGTTGATTTATATATTTTATATAATAACAATTACTGAACGATGGTGTAGATTTTGGCAAGGGGCATTAAAATCATAATAACTTTATTAAAACAACAACACACACACACACACACACACACACACACAGAAAAAAAGATAGACAGAGAGTTATAATCAAGATAAATACAGTAAATTTTATATTAAGTGTTAAAATAAGGAAATTAACATTGTCATCTTGCCCTTTAAGTTGCTGCGGCTGCAGTGAGTGTGACATTCCGCAGCGCCGTCCAGCAACTAACCAATCACAGACGCGGAAGACTAATGCAGCCGTCTCTGATTGGTCGGCGCGTGTGTCAATCACCAGGCGAGTGCGTCCTCCTGGAGTCTCGCTGCAGCAGGACAGACGCAGATCAGACATGCAGAACAAACGGTGAGATGCTCTTTAACTTCATAAAACACATGGTTATATCTGTTAAACACATTTAATATCAGCCGAATGTGAAATCGGAATAGCAGGCAAGACTTACTATTGTGTTTTATTCACAGATGTCATTTAAATGTAATTATTATAATCGCATCTTATTTGTATATGAGAGTTATTGATGAACGGAGACGAATCACGTGACTGTGTAAATTACTTTATATATTATTATTATTTTATATTTTTATTGCAGGTACAAACAATGAACAAGGAAAATAATCACATGTAAAGAATGCGAATATAACAAATAAAAATGCATTTTTTTCTAAAAAAAGTGGACTGTAAATGTTTGCAGCATCGGTGATGCGGCTGCAGCGCAAAAATAACTTTCTGCATAATAAATGATGCTGAAAATAGTGCAGATTATTTACTGCAGCAACTGCACATACTGTATTAGAAATGGATTTTTGGTTTTGGTTCATATTCACTGCAGCTTTTAAAGGATTGCATTCTTTTGTGCCATTATGGCTGAATTATTCTGAGACTGTGAGATTGATGTGTGCTCTTTTGGTTATTTAAAGGATATTTCTATTGATATTGTAATTTATGCTAAGTTCAAAGGCTTTAGTACTAAAAGACATTGTCAGCGGACAGTGTTTGCCTTACGTCAGTATGCATTCATGCATGTTTTTGCCACAGTTTTTTGATGACCTGCAGCAGGCACAGTGTATCTGGCAGATGATGACATAAACGACATGACATAATATTATAATAAGTAATATTTATTAACATCATGCTTTTAACAATACTGTAGTGCATTGCTTGTTGTGGTTTTCAAAAACTTATACTAATACTAATAACTTTACTAATAACCTTTCTGGTTTTGACAGGCCTTCAATCGGCCAGGTGATGAATATCCACACTGTCCGTCCATTCTGGGCCGTCCCCGACTCGAGACGAGACCCACGGGACAACAGCCAACTTAAATTAAAAGTGTGATTAATTGAAATGTCTCTCGTAATGGAAGGCACGCACACAGTGCTGTGTCTGTACAAACCCATCCAGGAGATGTGTTTTATCAGTCTGTACTCTCCTGCCAGGACGCCTCGAGGTTCTTCACGTGGTGGATACGTCCAGCCTGTGCGCAGATATCAGCGTGACCTGACAGACGAAGACCACGGCCACAGGACGAAACAAAGACACCAGTCTTACCAAATCTTCCAGTCCTGCGAGGCAACAAAAGGAGCTATTGCACAGCTTCAGTGGCTGGCCGCAGAACATGCTCAGCTGCTGACAGACGTCTTGGCTTTATGCGGTGGCTGCGCAGAACGCCTCAGGATGGGGAACCAGGACGGGAAGCTCCAGGGGACACCCGAAGGACACAGAGAGTATGTTGGATGTCACGTAAGCAGCGGGCACCTGTCTTTATCCCCTGAAAATAAGAGATCGGCCTCCAGGGTTCGAAAGTTAAAGAAACTGGGTTCTAAAAGGATGGACAGTGCGGATGAGTTCCCGCAGTATAAGATGAGAAAGAAGATGCAGAGAACCACAGATGTTCCCGTAACCTCGCTGGCCATCACAGAGGAACCAAAAGCACCCAGAACGCTGGCGTCCATCTGTGATACAGATACAATTAGTGTATCCAGCGAGCCCTTTCTCCTAATGGAAGAGCACTTCCACATCACCCATGACGGCTGGGACTTGATGGAGGAACCTCAAGCTTTTGAGTCAGAAATGGATATCTGCTCTGAACTGGTGGAGTTTGACAATCAGCTCTGTCTGGAGTACGAAAACGCCTCCTGCGATTTACTGGATGAGGAATCTGTACGTGTCCAACAGGACAGAAATCATTTACATCAGACTGGAGACGACAAGAGACAACAGTTTGGAGATCATCTGTTTGATGAAGTCAACCGGAGAGACAATCTAAAGGTAAAACATGCGTTATCACTTGGGTCCAAAGAGATTCACAAAGAGATGGAAGACTTTAACTGTGGCTGTCCAGCATCAAAAATAACCGTAACACCATCATCAACCTCAAACCTTCGTCCCTGGACCAAGAGCCCCACATCATGCTCTCTCGCTGGAGTTTTTAATGTGTCTTATCCTTCAAGCAACAGTCTCCAGAGCATGTCACCCGTCCTGTCACCTTCATCATCCAAACTGACCAGTCCACAAATGAACCATCGTATTGTGTTGCTACCAGAGGAGGAGGATGGGAACAAACGCTCCTCTAGAGACCAACCCAAAACCACAGAGGTCATTGATAATAATGGAAACCGCAGGATGATCACAAAGCTGGATCTGAACCTCGTCTCTGTAAACGGTGCTAGCTCATCCAGCGCTATGGTCTCAGGTAAGTGACTGCTGTCTTTACATCATAGTCATTCTCCATGACAAAATGTGTAGTTGGTTTCCAAGAGCTGCTATAGTATGTGGTTGCTAGGGTGTTGCTAAGGTGTTGCTAGGATGCTGTGGTGGTAGTCACTTAGAGAAGTTACTGTACATGTCTTCTAAACAAGACACATGATTTTAGGATCATCTACATCTGTGTGACTTTAAAGGCGCGCTGCTATTGCCTCTGAGCTCAGATATGACAGAAATATTTTATATAAATAACATTTTAAAGTAAATGAGAATAGTTTTGGGTAAAATGTGAGCACAGCACAGTATTCAGAGCTTTTATTGAATCCAATGTTGAGTTCAGTCAATGGATCTTTTTTTGTCATGTGACTCAAATGTTTGAGGATAAACAGGCCAGGAACCCGGAGATCCATTATTGAATTATGTGTGTGTGTTGTGAGTGTGTGACGTGTGTGTGTGTATGAGAGGGAGAATGTGTGTGTGTGTGTGTGTGTGTGTGTGTTTGCGTGTGTGTGTTTGTGTATGTGTGTTTGTGTTTGTGTGTGTGTGAGAGGGAGAATGTGTGTGTGTGTGTGTGTGCGTGTGTGTGTGTGTGTGTGAGAGGGAGAATGTGTGTGTGTGTGTGCGTGCGTGTGTGTGTATGAGAGGGAGAATGTGTGTGTTTGCGTGTATGTGTGTGTCTGAGTCATAAGTAAAGCTGCAGTCTCAGTAAGATGAAAGCGAGCGGGTCGGCTCGGGTTCAAACTCTTGTGCTTTCATTAAAATAACGTGATGTGCAGAACAGCATCCTGTTGAGATGAAGAAAGGCGACGACCTGTGCCAGATTAAGAAACTCCTGATTGGTTTCTACAGAAGTACAGTGTGTTAATGAGAGGAAAAGGATTAAGACGCTATTGTTGCTTGAACAGAAGAAAGAACTTCTGAGGGATTTAATCTGGATCTCATGTCTCTGATGACAGAGAAAAATATTCCCATAACCCTTCATGTCTGCATTAATGACATCACAGGACTGAATTCACAGATCATTTGATGATTTAGTCTGGACACCAGATCGCATCACTCACACGCTGCTGATTGGTAAAGATTATAAATAGTCAGTAGTGTGAAGATGTGTGCGGTGTTTCTCAGCGTGATGTGAAGGGTTTCTGTACGGTTGATAAGATGTTCTAGGTTTAAACTTTAGATGTAAGTATTGGTATTCTCCAAGGCTTCATTATAACTATTGCTTACACAAGCATTAAAGTTCAGCGTGTAACTCAAAGCGATTGTGCTACAACAAGATCCTGAAATCATGATATCGTGATATTACTTTACTTCTCTAAGTGATCATGTACAAGAAATATAGACAGTATTTATAATATCCTTTAGCTTTGATGATTTGGAGATGCTGAGAGAGACTCACAGGTGTTTTTGTTGTCTGTATATTAAAGAGTTGTATAGATTGCTGTGATTGGGTAAAGATCTGCTGTTGTGTCTGTATTATATTTCATCAATCAATAACACTATAAATATCTGTGCTGTGTTACACATACACATCACATTATTGTTCACATTATTGACCAGTTAGTCAAATGCAGATTTCAAAGTTGCTCATTTAACTTGTACACAGGTTTGTTTGGATATCCAACCATTGTCTGATCATGTGATCAGTTGAGGTAAAGTCACATGACTATTTTTAATGTGCATCAAGGATTTTATTCAGTAAATGTTTTTCCATTATAGTTTATGCACATTTCTTCTCATCAAATCAGACGAATGGCAGATGGAAACACAGTTAATGGCTCTGTATGTGTATTCTGATGTCAGCAGAAACAGTTTCATGGAGTCTATGAATGATGGATGAATGTGTTGTTTGTGGTGTTGGTCATGAGCAGTCTGCTCAGCATCACTTCTAACTGTGATTGAATGAAGTCATCAGGCAGACGTCTCATGACCCTCATCAGTGACAGACAGAAGACTCGTTCACCACATCATCTGACCTTTTTAGTGTTCTTTTTTTATTATTTGAGTCTGACATTTTATGGGAAACACAGGTCAGGGAACAGACTTCTGACATTTGTGTTTGTGTGTTATAAAAGAGCATGAAAAGATGATAAAATCTTTCCTCTAGGATCAGTTAAACAGACTTCCTGAAAGCTAAAGTCGCTTTAAGCTTTAATATATTGACGATCAAAATCTAAAGTCATTTGTGGTTTTCAGGGCAGATGAAATTACTGCTCCCCTCCATAAACCTCTTGATCTCAAACTCATCTCTCATTTTACTGGAATTACAGGCTTACAGACAGAGAATGAGTATTTTCTTTGATAAGGGATTATGAAATGAGGCAGGATTGTGTTGAAGGCAGAACTGAATGTAGTTTAATATTGTTTTATATGTTTTGTGCGTTTGTTCAGTTAACCTTTGAGATGTTACAGGACTAAAATCCAGACTACAATAATTCACCTGCCTGTTAATTAGCTGTGCATCAGATCTGTGATGACATCATACGTGTACTGTGACACACACACACAGTTTAACAGCTGCTCTATTAACACATACTGATTTACCTGTAGTTCATCAGACTGCATGCGTGTCTATCAACACTATGATAATTATGTATGTTAAACACACCTGAGAATCATGCTAGCAGGGTTGCCAAGTCTGCAGTTTATCTCCAGAACTGGCCTTCTTAACTTTCAGTGAGTTGTTCTTATTCTGTAGGTCTGAAGGTGGAAGGATTTTTAATTTAAACAATAATTATTGGTCATTCTTAGAGAAAGATTAAGTTGTTTATGAAAACAAACAGTGTTTATAAATACTACTACACATTGATTTGCAATATGAAATTGCATAATAGTGACTGAGTTGCATATTTTAAGATAGGGTCATTGGGCCAATTTAGGGCTAGTTTTGATCGGCCATTGGGCTGGTTTAGCTACACACAGCCCTGCATTCTGTCTAAGGCTTAGACTCTAAGCAATCTTTACTGCACATGAAGTATAACTAGATGTGAAATCTGTTGTTGTCCACATGATGGCGCTGTTTGGTTGCTCATGAGCTCAGTGGGTGTGTGACAGATTGAATATAGAGTACTGTATGTCTGTGTTAAAACAGTCTGAACAGAAGCTCTTCTGTGGTCGGTTTACTCATTTTCAGAGACGGGCCTCATTGAGAAATCAGTGGAGTGTGTTTGTTCATTTCAGGAGTGTGTTTGTAATTTACAGCCGTCTGAGAAACACAAGCGGCTCATGCTGAAGTGTGCAATATACTGATGAACTGAACCAGCACTAAAGATCCATTATCATAATGAAAAAAAACATTCATCACTGCATTCCCATTACACTTTCAATCTCACGTGTGAATGCTGACTGAAAAATAAAAGTAGATATAAATGTATTTTAAGAACTTTGCATATCTTCACCTAGACCATAAACCATTGAAATCAATTGCATTCAGTTTTCAGCATGTGATGGTTTGTGTTGTACAGAAAACTCTCTGTTACGACCGGAGGACATCTGGATGCTGGATGGAGATGAGTCCATTTCACAGGAGCCTTTGAGTCGCCCCAATAGACCCGATCACCTGGACTTCCTGAGAATCACCCCCCCAGAGGATGACATCATCGGAGACACTCCTTATTACCCAAAACTTGGAGTGACAGTGAGTGACAGCAAGCACACACATACATGTATACACAATCTTCAATATACAATATCAGTAAAAAGTTTAGACACAATTAGTTATAAAATCATATAAATAATTGTGCCAACATATTCATTTCTTTAATTAGAAAACTACAATTGTTTATCAAATATTATTTAGAGCAAATAATGAATACAAAGCAGCCAATAGGAGTCCTGCATATAGAAATTCCTTCAGGTTGAGACCTCAAAAAGCTGAATAATTACTGTCAAAAGTATGATGTTGCAATTGTGTTATTTCATGGTTTTGATGAGTTTACTACTATTCTAAAATGTGAAAAAATCTGTAAAAATCTAAACTGTAAGTGATTTAAACTTTTGACTGGTACTGTGTATTACTTACATTACTAAGGTCAAAAAGCAAAACTCTTTATTTTTT